>CM060948.1:19129366-19360905 GCA_030765055.1 Mantis religiosa
CCGGAGAAAGCCCACTTCCTCGAAGATAAATGTTTACATTGATCTTAAAATAATGGTACATTACATTTTTCACAAAGACAATTTCTTTCTTTTTAGTTATCTTGTTCTGGATTTTTAAGTTTACTCTTTTGTTAGCAATACAAGATATGCAAATTCATTGAAAATCTGTGTTGTCTCTAAAATTCACTGGCAATGTATACTCTGAAAGTATATGAACAATCATGCCACCTTCTTGAATCTAAGATTAAAATTTCAATCATTGGTTTTCATGTCCATTAGCTGGTTCATACAAATGTTTATATTTAAAAGTTCTACATAACTGAACAAGAGATCACAGTAGATTTAAACAAAAATAATACTAATTGATTATAAAGCTGGAGTCCCTAGTGCAAAAACTGTTAGTTCTATAGATAATATACAGTTGTACTTGTTTTATAGTAACGAAGGAAATCACAAGTTAATAAAACAACTGAACTAAAGAAAGCGGAGATGAAGCTCTCGAATGGTGTTTAAAGAACGACACACTATAAACGTTACCTCTCACGATCTGTAATAACAGATTTCGTCACAAAAGCGATAATACACGAGTTTTAAATGTGAGAAGTTAAAAATTGGACAAAGATTAGTGTTCGTAGTTGCCGAAAGCCCCTGGACTGCACGTATGGTGCGCCGTAACAAATCAAGTGTGTGGCTCCCATTATGTGGTCAGACCGGGTGTTATCGTACTCCTGCAGAACAGGTTGCTTGTTGAGAATGGCCTCCACTATGGGCACATCCCTTGACGATAGTGGTTAGCATTAACATTGTTACTACTGTTGGCAAAATAAATAAACAGACTACCTTTGTCCCTAACATGGACCTCACATAAACTTCGTTCGTTGTTTCAAACGCACTTCAAACTTGGAACATCGCGATGCTCTTCTAATGCATCTAGCAATAGGCACACAAAGCTTAAACTGTTGGATGCTTTCCCAAATGATTGATGCACTTTTTTTATAATTTTAGATTATGTGATTGAATGGATATAACTCATTATTGCAATGAACATTAATAACAAAAAGATGTGACTTGGAAGGTACACAGAATGTAGACCCTTATCAGGTTTATGTGTCCAAACCCAACATTTCTGAAAAAGTAATCAAATAGGTTGGGCATGACTATAAAATGACGGAGGAAAACGTAGAATTACGGGAAGTTCGTGAATATCGGCCGCGTTAAGTTTTTTGTCTTTACTTTGTAACTGTGGTGGTTAATCGGAATCATACTTTTTTATTATTCTCTTACCTCAAGAAATGTTCTATAGATAGTATAATGTTATGCTTTTTTATTTATATTACTTTATTACATCGAAAGTGTAAAAGCTAGAATTATAAAGCTTGTAGAAAGTGTCTTGCAGTATCGGCCACTGCCTTTTCTGTTACAATATAGATTGTCACTGCCACATATATAACAATAGTAGAATACAAAAGCTTGGGAACTCGTTGTCACTATTTCAGCTCAGTTCACAAATGTTTAGCTGAGATATAGCGCTGCTATAGATCTCAGAATATCTTCCGTGCGCTAAGAGATATACTAACCACCATCAAGTACTCAGACCAGACAAACAACTGAAGAGAGGAACAAGATATCCGACTATAGCACACGTGGATACACAAGCTTGCTACTGCTTACTGGAAACTTCTACCACGTGGAGGCGAAATGGGAAATCACAGTAGTGGCCGGTACTGCATGCCGGCCGATACTGCACGACTCTCCTCTATTAATTCTGAACCCTTTGCCTTCAAATTGACAAATTGGAGTTACCGAAAATCATTTAAAAGAAAATTATTTACTAAACACTATCACCCAAATTATGATTCTTCAACTCACTGTTCATTTACTGCTAACGTCACCTTGATTTGTTGGAGTACTTTTACTTCTGACTTGATTTAAGTTTATACTATGATGTAAACAGACTTTGCTAGTTTGTTCCGGTTTATAAGGCGACACCACATAAATATTGAGCCTATTATTTCACTTCTATGCAAATAACAGATTATGCCAGTAAACCAAGTTACAAACTACTTACAGTGGGATGAATTAACTGTCCGAACACATCTATTTCTTCTGAGTTAAATCCATTCTTCTACTGTCCGCATACACTACTCCACTAAAACAAACGTTTTGAGGTAAAATAAACGCCGGTCATTTCTAATCAAGGCTTTGCGGGTGAACAGCCGTGTCAAATTAATAAACGTCGAGCTTTCGGTCATTGTAAACTCCATGGCCTTCTTCAGGATCAGATCTGATTCTTGATTAGTAATGCTCGCCGTGAAAGATTCAAGTCTTACGCCGGTCATTTCATTTACAGTATGTTCATTGTATTGTTGCGTATTTAGGCTCAGCGAGACTTATAAATTACTATAATCATTATAATTTAACATTCATTTTCTCTGCCTTTAGTTTGGACAAAGCTGTTTGTTCATGATTAAGCTTAAATTTGTTCTTTGGACTGATGAATCATACATCCTGCTGGCCATACACAGGGGGCCTGTGACAGGACTCAACACGTTCTCAATTACGTAAACAGTGATTGCAAAAGATGATTCAATATTCTGGAGGAAAATAATAATGTTTAGCTAGCGTGGGAAATGCTGATATGGCTATTAGCTGCCATTTCGGCTGGACCTCTATTTAAGCTTGGTGCACGGTGTTCATTACGCTGGATGACTATGCTGGAGGACTTAATGCTGGAAGAGTGTTAAGAAACGTGCACAAGAGTTAATTTTAAAGTACCCTCAAGTTAGATCGTCAACGGGGTGCGACCGGTCCAAATATCGCTTGTCAGGCAGACCAAACCCAACCATATAACCAACACATCACACAAGGTATAGCTACACCATGTCACCATGTATTTAAATATTTCTAAAGCACCCCTGATCTCCTCAAAATCCAGCCCTGTACTACTGCCACAACTCTCAGAATACATTTACTAGTTTCTGTTTGACTTCAGATTTAGCTCTGCATCCTATATTTCCTAACCATGTAGCTACGCTCCCAGTTGCTATATAGGGATGCAAGTAGAGCCCTTTCTTTTAGCACCTTACAGCCCTGTATGTAACAGTATTAGACATTAAGAGTTACACCTTTCATAAAATAAATACCTTTCACAATATTCAAAGATGTTAAGGTAGTATTCTGCCTAGCACGGCAGCCTGAACTTTTGGGTGTAAGTCCAAAATTACCGTAGCAACCTGGTTTTGAACTTCATTATTGATGATGACAATGACAATGAGCAATACAAAGTGTAACAGTAATGAACATTTATTCATCGAATAATTCACAAAGTAATGTTTGAATAACTAACAAAACTTGAATCTGAAGTGGAGAACACAAAAGATAAACAGTGTAAAATTGAAGTATAAGGTAAATATTCAAACAAACTATCTTACAAGCTTTGTTTTAATTCAGTTTTTATTTCCTAAAACTTTTATTTCTAAATGTAAAATAAACAATATGAGGTTCGTTACAAAAATGATGTCTGCGTCTGTCTAAAGAGTAACAGTAGAAATACATTTGAATTTTGGAGGTGACTGATATCTTCCATCACGATCTGTTAATGAATTTGCCGTTCGTAGGAGAGACTGAAATGTTCAGCATTGGTTTCCGATTACATCCTAACAAGTTGAAGACCTTTCACAGAACATGATGTTACGTGTGTCACCTACAGTGATCGGCGTTCTTTAACAGTCCTCCCCACGAGAATCTCTAGAACCTATAGCAACAGGAAAATTACAACTTACCATAAATATTCGTTTATGAATTTAAATTTTTCAACTGATGTCAGCGAAAATAATTGACACATTTCTTGTGGTCATGAATTACAAGAATAATTTCAATTAATTTTCTAAATCTGAGAATTAACAAGGGTTTTAAGTGCCCGCAGGAACCTGATACTAAATTTCAGAAGTCGTATGGTAGGAATGATTCCCTAAAGTTAAGGGGAGCCAGAACAGTATCTTGGGGTGAAATTTCACAAAATGAGTTATTGCCAAAATAATCTTCCCTGATGTTTGTAGAAGCGAATAACGATATTCTTTTTCCTGTCCTATAGTTTTAAAAGTCCTAAATAGACTCATTTTGAAAAGGCTGCACCGTGTGCCACGCCCCCTATTAGCCATTTGTAACTGTGTTCTCTCCTTGATTTGAAACTGATTGAAGCTATATTCCAGAGCACACCCTTATTAGGAAAGGAAGTCCTTGTTTTCTCTATTAATATTAATCTGTGCATCTGATGTTAATTCTTCCACGCTTTGTTTAGTATGTTTTGAATTACTAATGCTGTATTCAAGATGGGAAGAAGCAATAGTTTTGGTGTAAGACATTGGCATGGGAATCAGTATAAACAGTTTAAGTAATCCCGATTACATAATTAGTTACATCTCCTAAAATGGAAATAGTGTAGTAACACATGACAATATATTAACTCCGTCAATCCCAACCTCAAACATTGGCGATGAATGTGAAGAGAAAATTGGTTCTTCAAGGAAAAAATTGGTTTCTTCATTGTGTAATGGCAACGATGACAATTTAACTAAAGTAAATAATGATATTAGATCAACAAGTTCTCAGTTAATAGATATAGAAATTTTTTGTACTGTAAATTTGGTGAAAATGAAAATTATTATATCAGAGGACACCAAGAAAAGAAGAGGATTATTTGCAACATTATCACTCTGTTGTCAAAAGTGTAATAAAGAATATACATTTGAAACAGCCAGAACTATTGAAAGTGGTGCAGAAGTAAATGTAAGGTTTCCTTATGGCTTGAGAAGTATTGGCAAGGGAATTGAGGCAGGTAAGACATTAGCTGCTATTCTCTATTTACCAGCCCCCCCCCCCCGCCAAATATAACAAAATAATTAATAATACCATAGATCAAATGACCATGGAGTCTAGGAGGAAGAAGAGGGGTGAACAATGAAAGACGAAGGATGCTGATGATGAAAAAGATGTGGAATATGGATCTGGGGAAATTGAGGTGTAGTTCTAACATAGCAAAACTTATACATAGCAAAAATATAAAAGACAATTATAATTTTAAACAATTTACTTGCCATCCTTGGGGTAATAAACATTTCCAAAATTTTTAAAGAGTTTGGTATAACTTTAGTTCTTCAAAATAAATATAGTATTACAATTTTATTGCATTTCTCTAACAAAGATTGAATTCCTAATAATAAAAAAAGTTTATAAAGTTTATATTGGAAAGACAAAACGTAATTTAGAAACCAGAACGAAAGAACATTTTCCTAATATTAAGTATAAACAGACTGATAAATCGGCCGTAGCAGATCATTTGTGGTCATTTAACCATGAAATAAATCCAGAAGTTAAATTACTAAAACAATTAAATGGACCGTTAGATTTAATGGTTTGGGAAAAAAATATTCATTTTTAAAAACAAACATCACGTAATGAATTTTGAAATACCGGCATTATTTCTGTTTCTAAATTTGTTTTATTTTCAGATTTTGGTAGTACTAAGAAGAACATATTAACATCTAACGTTCCTAACGATGACAACAGCTTTGTTGTTTCCGGCTGAGGATGTGGAAAAGTTTATATGAAATCGCGATCCCGGACAATTTATAAGAAAAGTATCATCATTTATTATCAGATAAGTGAAGTTTTAAGTTACAAATTGTTATATTTGTAGATATAGCAAAACTTTAATGTTGTTTTTCTCAGTCTTTTTTCTTTTTTATAGTTTCGGTGCCCTAATCAATAAAACTACTGCAGACACAAGCCTACGTTAAACTGTTTTTAAGCTTACATCTAGAAACATATGTGAATATTTGAATTTAAAAAAGATAAACCTTGAATACTTTTAGAAGGAAATTCAAGACATTTATTTAAAAAATCACATATCTTTCATTAAAACAATAATGAATTCTGAAAGTGTTATAAAGTATTATAAAATAACAGTTAACATTGCTGAGATAGGCTGTTTTGGTTCCCCTTCAGTGATAATAACAATAAAATCCAAATCTCCAAAAAAGCTAAATTAGCACTTCTCCCCTAAAGCTTGAGAGGGTAATTTGGTACCTGACTGCCTTTGGGAAAACATTTCGCTCACACCCTAGCCTGTGAAAAGAATTGTCAGCTTGAGATCCTCGGTTCGTGCTGAGAATTCCAAAAGGAAGAACCGTGTTTATCCAAGAGGGCTGTCGGAACAATTCATGCGACCTGAAAAAGCAAACTTAACATCTGCTGGCCAAACCGGCTTGGTGCGATAACCTCTGCTTTCTTTTAAAGGCGAGCGAATTTAAGACCAGAGAACTTGTAGAATGGCTAAAGTCAAGGAAACAAAACAAAAGGAAATGTAATAGATGCGATAGGCAGCAAGATTTGCCGTAACTATGCACAGTAGCATTTGTGGGGATTAAAGCGTTTCTTTGTCTCGAAATGATGGGCATTTAGAAATGCCAAAGTTTGCTGCCGTGCGACAAATGTCGTGCGTAACCCTTACACTTTACTTACATATTAATAAACTGGTTCGTTGTTTTGTTTTTAAAGAAACAATTATCCAACTTCAGACTATGCCTTTCATTACTGTTCAAACAATGCCTTCCTTGAAAGTATATACTTCTCTGGGGGAGTAAGTTGAAACGTTTTCCAAAGCTACATTACGCCTATTACAAGCATAAAGAGTTAAGTGCTCCTTAATGGGATACTGCAGGTATCAATTTTGAACTTCCATAGGGGGTCTGAAAAGTTTCCCACCTAAGAAACATACAAGACATTTTTTCAGATTATTTTTATTTTTCAACATAGTCTCCTTGTAGCTCTACACATTTATCCCAGCGATGCTCCCATCTCTGTAACTCGTCCAAATAGTACTCGACGCTTTTCTATGCAAAATTGTTCTTCTTCACGAAGGTGATTGCCTCTTCATTTGACGAAAATGTGTCCTCCGAGCGCAATTTGCAGATGAGGGAACAAGAAGAAGTCGCTTGGGGCTAGATCTTGTGAGTAAGGCAAATGGTCGTGGATTTTCGCCATTGCAACCGCCGAGGTGTGAGACCGTGCATTGGCTTGGTGAAACAGGATTTTCTTGTTATGCAAATGTGGCCGTTTTTCTGCTTCTGCCTTCAGCTTGTCAAGTAATGATGCGTAGTATGCTCGTGTAACGGTTTTTCCTTTTTGAAGATAATCGATTAAAATAACTTGATCACTATCGCAAAAGAAACAGTCGCCATCACTTTTCCTAGGCTTTGCTTTCTTTGGAGCCGGTTCCCCCTTTGCAGTCCACTGTTTGGACTGTATTTTTGTTTCGGGCGTATAATGGTGTATCCCAGTTTCATCTAAAGTAATTAATCGGCGCCAAAACTCCGATTTATTGCGCCTAAACTGCGTTGGAAATGTTCATTCGAACACGTTTTTGGTCCAACTTAAGCATACGCGGCACTCAACGCACGGACGGCTTTCTCATATCTAAATGTTGATGTAATATGTGACAAACACGTTATTTGTCATGTTCATAGCCTCTGCTATCCCTCTCACATTAATTCGACGGTCGTCTAGCACCATTTGCTGAACTTTGGCGATGTTTTCGTCGGTAGCTGCAGTTGACGTCCCGAACGTTCATCGTCCCCCAAGCTCTTACGGGCACATTTAAATTGAGCTGCCCAAAATTTCACTGTGGTAAATGATGGTGTAGGGTCCCCATATACAGAATCCAACTCATCTTTGATTTGCGTAGGCGTATTGCCATTCAGAAGCAAACATTAAATGACAGCTCGATAGTCAGTTTTGTTCGTTTTCATAAAAACACTCACATTAACTCACTCAAACGACTGTTACATAATAACTGATCGTCCAAAATGGCTGAAAATATGGTGAGTAACTGCCAACGAAATTCACTAGCTTTTATTTAAGAGTGCTACCATTTTCATGTTAAGGTCAGAAGCTTTTCCGAACACCCTCGTATACGTTGCACGTGTGTGTAGTCGCCTTTCAGCCTTTCTTGCTGATTTATTTATGAGTTGTTGTTTTTAAATAGAAGTCACTAAAGCTTTTCCTTTAATTTTTAAAATATGGTATAGATACGTAGATGACATTTTTGCCATAGTTCCTGAGAAATATATAGATGAGGCTTTAAATATTCTAAATTAACAGGATAAAGCTATCAAGTTCACAATAGAAATTGAAAACAATGGCTACATCCCCTTTCTAGATCTAAAGATCATAAAAATAACAATAAATTAAGTTTTGGCATCTATAGAAAGTCAACTCACACGGATAATTATATCAAAAATAAAAGTTTTAACCCTATGTCACACAAATTTGCTGTTTTTGATAGTTTGATTTACAGATTGATAAACATACCTCTAAACGAAGAAGAATTTAATGCGGAATATAAACATATTGTAAACACTGATTTAATTAACGGCGTTAATAAAGATTTTATAATCAGAAGAGTAGAAAAATTTAAATATCAAAAAAATATTAATGATGTTTCCACTGTTAAAAAAGTAAAAAAAGATTATATTTTCAAAAAATTTACTTATCATCCATGGGCAAATAAAAAGTTCCAAAACATTTTCAAAGAAGTGGGTATAATACTAGCACCTCATAATAATTACAGTACAAAGCATTTGCTACAGTTTTCTAAAAAAGACAAAATTTCAGACAACAAAAAATCTGGTATTTATCAAGTTAACTGTTTAGAATGCGATAAGATCTATATTGGTAGAAATAAGCGTAATTTAGAAATCAGAGCGAAGGGACATTTTAGAAATATTAAATATAGACAGACAGAGAAATCGGCAGTGGCTGATCATTTTTGGTCATATAATCATGAAGTAAATCCAGAAGTTAAATTATTGAAACAATTGAAAGAACCGATAGATTTAATGGTTTGGGAGAAGATATTTATTTTGAAAAATAAAGATCGTATAATGAATTTTGATATACCTCCAATAGATGTCATCAATAAGTTTGTGTTGTCCCCGGTAGATGGCAGTTAGATAAGGAGCTATTTTTCAAACTCCGGTATTGGTCAAGGTCATTCAGTCAGTCAGTTAGTGGGTGAGTGTCAAGCTAAGTGGCTCAGGATGAAGCAGATGTTTGCTTTGAAACCGGTCCCAGGATTTAAATAAGATAAGTGAAGTTGTGTTACTAGTGTATAGTTTTTATTGATAACCTAGTTTACTTCACTGTCAGCAGCTTCAGTTTTTTACATAAATATTTTCATGTTAATGCACTGTCTGAGAGTTGCTTCCAAGACGTTCACTAACTTCTCAGTACCTTTAATCAGCATAATGGGAGTATTTTGCTGTTCACGGTGTGGTATCGAATAAATATCATTTCCAGTTATCTCACGACAAACACTCCTCAGTATCACGGACCAGTCGGATGCTGTGGTATCAGTTTATTGTTTCACAGTTTAGCTGACCCTTAGCTTCATGCTATGAAGACATGAATGTTAAATTAAAGTTATATTTATGCAATTTCTAATAAATGTAAATTCTTCTATGCATACTAAAAATAATACAGATTTCCTCATTTATCGCTAAAAAATATTATTCAAGAAAAAAGGAAAAGTTCGCGAAAATTCGCGAAAAAAATCGTTAAAAATGAGTCTGAGTCCTATTTTAGTTAGTGTTTATTAGTGACATATAACAGAAAATGTGCACTCGTTTGGAGCATGGATGTTCAGTTCAATCTTTGCTGTAGCCTGTTATTGATCACTTCACACACTTAGGATGTGCTTTTGTATACAGAAGACATATTTGAAATCTTCGGAAGGTTGATATAATTGTTTATTTTTACATATTTTATAGCGGTATGGCCCAAAGTAAAGGAAGTATACAAGCGGAATATGCAGATGAAACAAGACAGGATCAATAAGGATCAACAGAAATCCAATTTACATACCAAAAGTGTCCAAAACTGCCAGCTTTTTTTCGAAGTCATTCTAGCGGACTATACATGGATCGCCAACTGCAATGGAAAATGTTAATGCACATTAGAAGTCTGATAAATTGTACTGGGCACTAAGGAACACATCTGAGTTGTACTAAGCAACCAAAGGTTAAAGCTAGTCTGGATATACGAAACACATCCGTGTGTCTATGAGTTCAATCCCCCCAAAAGCCACATTCATATTACGAGGGCTGTTCAATAAAGAATGATCACAATTTTTTTTGACAACGTGCCTTTACTCATTCTCATTATTTTGATCGTCCTTCTCAAAATAGTCTCCCCTGAATGCGATGCACTTCTCCCAGCGTTTCTGCCAGTCTTCAAAAAGCATGCTGGGAACGATTTTCCGAGAGATCCTTCAAAATGGCCTCCGCAGCCTTCACCACTGCTTCTGATGATGGGTAATGCCTCCCACGAAGGCGTTTCTTCAAATTAGGGAATAGAAAAAAGTCACATGGGGCTAAATCCGGACTATAGGGAGAGTGAGGGATGCACTTCACGTTGAGTTTTGCAAGATAATCAGCAACAATATTGCCAATATGCGGCCGCGCATTATCGTGGTGCAGCATCCAGCCTGCTTCGCGGAAATGTGGTCTTTTGCGCCTGATATGGACTTGCAATGTTTTCAGGACATCCCTGTAGTATTATCCAGTTACTGGTGTGTGTTTGCAGGTGCAACATTCTGATAAACCATTCCATGAATATCAAAGAATGAGATGAACATAAATTTTCCAGCAGAAGCAACCACTTTTGCTTTTTTGGGGGTTGGTGATGGAGGAGATTTCCACACTGAGCTTTGCTGTCTGCTCTCAGGATCAAAATGATGTAGCCAAGTTTCATCAGCAGTGATTACGTTTGAAAGATACTCCGGATCTTCCTCTAACATCAACTTTAACTGCATGTTACCTCCATTGCAGCCGTAGGCGATACTGAACATGTCTGAATTTACCTGATTCTCACAGGCGGGAACCAGGAGTACCAACAATGAAACTACTACGGCTTGTTTGTTTCACATTAAGCTAACAGAATATAATAAGATTGAATTTTAGTGCGAAAAATTATGACCGTAAAATATTATTATTATTCTTTGTTGAACAGCCCTCGTAATTACAAATATCATTACAAAGGCATAAGGCGAGGACTTAGTGGATCCTTTATAAACGTTTAAAGTCGCTTTAACCAGAGAACATATCGTGACGTCATATGCATAGGTTGTACGGCGCTCTTATCAATATTTACGTACCAACAGTTCTATAAATTGGTTACATAAATACGATACACAGGTGTGTTCAAGTTATAACACCTCCTACTTTTTTCAGGACTGGGAAGATAACAACTTCTGGTATGTATTAGAATAAACGTGAAGCGACTCCTGGTCATCCTGTATACAATCAGCTTAGAGGAATGTTTTGAAGAACTTCCAGGCCAGCCTGTATACAATCAGTTTCGATGAACGACGTGAAGCGACTCCTGGTCACCCTGTAAACAATCATATTTCAGAAACGACGAGAGGAACCCCTGGTCAGCCTTTGCGCAAGCAGCTTGGAGGAACGACTGAATAACCTCATGGTCACCCTGAGGCCGCGGCGTAGCTGAGTGCTCAGACCGCTTGGCTCTCACCAAGGCGGCTCGAGTTTGATACCAGGCGAATACAACGTGAGACTCCTGGTGGACAACACAGTGCTTGGGCGGTTTCCCCACCATCTCATTCCACCGGTGTTAATCTTTATTTAATACATCATCAGTGGCACCACCTGCGGCGCCGGATTAGGTAAAATCTGCCGTTAAACACTGCACATTTCAATTCATTTGTCATTCTGTATAAAACTTCTTTGGCCACCCTGTATACAATTTCCTTTGAGGATCGACGTGAATAACCTCCTGGCCTTCTGTATAAAACTACTTGGGGGAAGGGAAAGTGAACGGGTGCAGGAAAAGGAGGGCGGAGTTTGTTATGAAGCAGCAGTCGTGATAACGGGTGATTCCGATTCCTTCCCTGTTCTAACATGAGACACCTCGTCCGTCTTGGTACCGGCTGGTCCAGCTAGCGCGCGTCATCCCCAGCTGTGTTCTCCACTTCATATCCAGGACCCACCCCATCCTCTCACTCACGTCTACGCGAGCTGGAACTCAAGCTAGCACATGTACAGACTCAAGACTTCGATATACTTCACCTGCTACACGCTTCCCCAAAAACTTCTTCACTTATTCCCCAAGCGCACCCTTTTAATGGTCGTCTTCACCATCATTCTAAAATGCTGTACTACGCACCAGGATTCATTATTTCTGGGCATGAATAACCTTATTAATACCAATTATTGGACTATGATAAAAATCTCCTTTTAAGTGTATGTGCCACTTTAAGAGAAAACTAAGTGTAATTAAATATTGTAAAATGAAATATAATATTGAAGAAGTCCAGGATGGCTGTATTAAGTAATAAAATAAAAGGTTTAGTTGTCGGAAATATAAAAAAACTAAAGCAGTGATAAACGATTTTAAAATATAACCAGAAAACAGTTTTAAATGCTTTGTAAGGTTTAACTGATAGCAATTAATTTATTGAAAATAATATAGAAGATAAAGCATTATAAACAGTTAAACAAAAGAAGAGGATTAAGGATTTCAAAGGGCAGGGAAAATGTAAGTAGAAATAAAATCTAACCTAGAATTAAAATGGAATTGAGGACTTAAATAAAGAGTTATGCATCTAATAAAGTGAAAATATATCAAAGGAAATGTATAACCGTACTCATAGCGTATTTCGTGGTTGACTACCATTACTGGAAATTGGAGTATTTGGCCCCTTGCCCCCCCCCCCCAAAAAAAAACTACATTGATCAACTTTCAATGAGCTTTGATTTCCAAAAGTGCTACAATTCTAATTTGAAATGGAACAAGAAAAAGTATTTAGTAGCATAATGTTACATGACATAAGTTAGTCCTCTCAGGCTAAACATCTATCTTATGGTCTAATCAGAGGCAAGTTTTTGTGGTGATAATTATTTAAAAAATTCGCTTTAATAATTGTAATTGGTGGTGTTTTGTGGTTTTTTACCATAAATTCGCATAAATGTAACGCACATTTTCGAGAAGAATTAATGAGTAATGACATGGCCGAAATAAAAATTAACCGGTAACTAGAGTAACACAACTGTTAAAACTCCTTTTTTCCAAATTAAAACATTTTATTTGAAATCAGCAGACAGTAGGTAACATGAATAAGATAAAATATCACACATGAGACATCGCCAAACTGCAGCATACAAGTTGTGATATTTTCGCTTTTCATAGTTGTTCTTTTGTCTGTCACAACTAAGTTATATGTAGAGAAAAATCTCTCACTGTCAGCGTTTGACATCGGCAATCAAAGACATTGAAGGGACTTTTCACATAAATTGCTGTAAGAATCAGCTTTTGTCTTTAATGCCAAGAGTACTGTTACTACATCTAATCTGTTATCGTTACCATCATGGCTTTGCTCTTCAACAATATCACAAAGCTCTTTGTAACAAAGAAGTAAATCAGAATCAGAAGTAATATCACTGGTTTTAAATGCATTTAGTTGTTTAAATGCTGCCATTACATGATTTAAATCACCTATACTTGATTTAGTAACTAGATAGAAGGTTCAAACAAATGATATAGCTTTTATGGTTATTACGTCACCAGTTTCTTTTGTCATAATGGAGTTTAATTTAGACAAAGTCATACGGCAGCAAACTTTTACATTCTCTTCTAATGCTTCTCTAACACTGGGATCCATGATATGATCTACAAGTACACTTACTCTGTTTCCAAAGTGACCACTCTCTAATATTTCACTTTTGGCTCTCAGCGAGTTAATTCGGAATAAAACAAGATGAGCCACAGATTTTGTTTAGATTGAAACTCTAATGTTTGATCTGTTATCAATCTGCAATTTTCAGAAACATACGTTGCTGCTGTTGTAGCTTTAAATTATGTACTTGGCTTCGCAAAAATGATCATTTAAAAATTTTGCGCAGTAACATTTTTTTCTTTTAGAATAGCTTCTCTTTCTTTAACATCTTTTCTTTTAGAAAAGAAATCGACAGTTGTATCAAAATATCTGGTACTGTAAACTACCGAATTAAACCAGCCAGACCAGCGTGTCAGTACGGAAATGGGGACTCTTTCAGCTTCTAAATCTGTGTGGGTTTTAGTGACGTATTGTTTGTATTAATTTTTTAACTTTCGGGCATTTCGGAACACATTCTTAAGTCCTGCGGGACAATATTTTCATATTAATGTCTGAGAGTAGCTTCCTAGAAGTTCATTACCTTCTCAGTATTTTTAGTCAGTATAATAAGAGTTTTTGCTGTGCACGTTGTGGTATCCAATAAATAACATTTCCGGTCAGCATACGATAAATAATTCTCATTATCACGGACCAACCGGGTGCTGTGGTGTCAGTTTATTGTTGCACCGCTTAGCTGTTATTTCAGTGTGTATGATGATGTTATTGTATTGGCTTTGTTAAGCGTTAAATTTTATCTTGCTTTCGCTAAATTTGTAAACATTTTTCATGACTTCTAGCTTCATGCTATGAAGACGTGAATGTTAAAGTTCTATTTATGCAAATTGAAATTAATATAAGTTTTTCTATGCAGAATAAAAATAATAGAAATTTTCTCATTTACCGCTAAAAATATTGTTCTCGGAAAAAGAAAAAATTGTCGAAGAAATCGTTAAAAACAAAAACTCTTGCCTGTGCGTATAAGTAATAACATCCTGCAGGTTAATGTGGCGATTCCTTTATACATTATTTCATGAAATTAACAGAACTATAGAAATATGCATATTGAGAACAATCCTCGATTTGTTTACAATATGCATTGGGATGGTTTCTGTGTAAGGGTTTCAGGAAATCCAACTAAACGTCTCATGGGAGTCCTTTCATATGTAAAATGTTGTTCCATTATCACCACTATTTTGTTTAATTTATCTCAGTAGTTATTTAAATACCAAGAACAGCATTTATTAAGCTATATAACATTGGACCAGACAGCTTGAAGTTGTCTAAATTCCCAGTAGTGTTTTTATTAGTTTGTCCCACAAAGTGCTCAAAACATATAATTAATTACTTCATTTATTCGACTTTAGAAGTCTATCACATAGGGAAAATTGTCGGTTATTGCTTTTCCTTTAAAATAACTTCATAATATGATTGATGACCCTAACCTAAGATATTTACTACGTTTTTACGTTCCAGATGTCGCACCTAATCAATTTCGTAATATTTTTCTCCCTCAGACGGTTAATACTGATTCCTATAAATATTCACCTAAACATAGAATGTAGTCATTATACAATAAGTTACATCCCTTAAACATTGATATATTTAGCATGAAGATCAGAAACTTTGCTTTATCCTGTGATTATTTATTACCAAAGGTGGAATGATTCACTTACTGTGCATATGAACCAATGTTACCAACTTGTTTTTGTTTGTTTTTGTTTTGCTATCATTTATTCTGTAATTAATTTTGTGTAGCTTTTAATACATTCTGTTTATACTGTAACTTTATAGTGAACATTGTAATTGGGAACATCCGTAATTGTCCATATTGAATGAACGAATGAGTGAGTGAGTGAGTGAGTGAGTGAGTGAGTGAGTGAGTGAGTGAGTGAGTGAGTGAGTGAGTGAGTGAGTGAGTGAGTGAGTGAGTGAGTGAGTGAGTGAGTGAGTGAGTGAGTGAGTGAGTGAGTGAGTGAGTGAGTGAGTGAGTGAGTGAGTGAGTGAGTGAGTGAGTGAGTGAGTGAGTGAGTGAGTGAGTGAGTGAGTGAGTGAGTGAGTGAGTGAGTGAGTGAGTGAGTGACTAAAAATGTATTTGGTAATATTGAGTATTTTGCCGTAATTTCATGGGTTGTAAGCTCAACGTCACTGTTACTAGTGTCAAACATTTTGAACCTTTTTTATAAATTGGCGCTCAAGAGGTGTCGAATTAGAATCTCGGCAAGGGTGAAATATCTGGATTAGGTTTTGTCCAGGGTTTTCCCTTGTCCTGAAAGACGAATGCCGGGCAACTCCAAGCTTTATCAATCCTCAGTTCATTTGAGCATTAGTTAACTCATGTCATACATCGTCCAATATGACCTAACCGGTTACACCACATTAATTAAAATAAAAAGAGGAAACTAAAGATCCTTACTTCGTACATATTGCCATTATGTATGGCTTTGTTTGTAGAATGATGTAGGTGTGTGTTTTGAACGAAGGATCTAAATATATATATATATATATATATATATATATATATATATATATATATATATATTATACTTTCTTGAGTGGTCCATTAAGAGGCATTCTTTCTTGTAATTTACGTCCTCCTACATCGCCATATATCACGATGAATGAAATGGGTGATATGATGCTCAAATGAACCCGTGGTCCATAGAGCTTAGAGATACCCAACATTCGTCTTTAAGGATAAGAGAAAACCCGGGAAAACCTTATTCAGGTAACTCACCATGACTAAGATTTGAACTCGGGACCTCTTGAACGTGCGGTAGACATGCTACCACCAAGTTACCGCGGCGGGCGAGGCATTATTTGCAGAAGACTTCAAAACCCTTTTATTGCTCTTTTAATGTTGTTCTGTAAAAAATTTCAAAACTAATTTCCCTTGAACGTTATAACCTCTAAAATGTTCACTGTATACAGCTCTTACGTGCACATAAGTTTATCAATTTCATAAGAAACAATAGTCGTGTTACATAGATTTTGCATGAGTTGGTGAGAAGCCAAACCCTTTACAAAATTGGTTACTCAGTTATCACAGCTATGTTAGTGGTAATGAGAGGGCTACTACGAAGTGCTGTAAGTGTTTATGACCATAGGACAGGAAATTGAGACTATGTGCACTAATCGACTTAGATCCTAAGGTCGTATTCCTCTAATGCACTGCACGGCGGAGTGACATAAAACTTGTGGAAAATCCCCTCTGTAAAACATTTACGACTAGAAGTACGTTTTTTTTTCTGTGTTGTTTGTTTGGTCCATTGAATCTAGTACTCCTTAGTCTGTAGCGGGTAGATGTTCCTTTGGATCATACTGCCTGCCGGTCACGATCTCCTCTAACACACTTCGACCCTCACACTTTTACAGCACTACTTTCATTTTAGTTTTTTCGGAGGTGGTGGTGTTTCCTGCTACTCCCCTCATAGGAGATTCTTGTCAACCCTTCCTCTTCCCATTCTCCTCCCTTGCAGACACTCTGCTCTTGTACCTTTCTGAGAACAAAGTCAATTTCATATACAGGACGATTCAGTCTCTTCTGTCGGACCAGATAACGAGAACGGTAAAGGTCAACATTGGATAATGTAGTAAGTGGAAGAGAGAAGCTGCTGTGAATTGTACATTTGGATTCGCATTGCTACATTTTGTGACAAAAACGTCGATTTTCTGTCCTTTCATTATTCGACTTCCGGAGACGTCATGAAAAGCTGATTTGTTCTGCTTCTTGTAAGTTGGAACCTGGATGTTGTGTCTTATTCGGAAAGGAGATGGAAGTAAAAACGAAGCGAAGAGTTAAGAAGGGGCTACAAGGCTCTGCTGTCAGGACCAGCTGTCTTAAAGTGGACAGGGTGGAAGGTCATGAGGCTTTTCTAATATTGCCGAGATAAAGGTCTGCTGGACGCTAGATATGACGTGACAGCGCTCTCCTCCGTTGTGTCTTTAGAGGGCCTCAATATATCATACACTGTCGTCACGAAGCTTGTAAATACAAACAGAATGTTTTAGACAAAACAACATTTTAGTTGTGAAGTTTTGTTTTATTAAATAACGATGTCCAAAACAGCAAGTCGCACTCAATCACCAAAATCACTATCCGTACGTTATTGAAACAGAACGTTTTGGAAGAACCCTCGTTTTGTTAAAGTAGCAAAGAGTAGAGTCAGACTGAAAAATTCAATGCCATAGCTGGTGTTTGAATCACGGATCTTCTGGTTGCCGTCCAGCCGCTCTAACCCTTGAGCTACAATGGCCAACGTGCCAACATGACATTAAATTCTCCAACTAACTCGTGTTTTTCCCGGTAAACCACTTAGGAGTTATCCTAAACAGATGAGTCAACTACCTTAATGACGACTTACTATGCTGTAAGTACTTTAAGGTCCGGGCTTTATAGTTCGGACCACTAATAGGTACAATTAATGGAAATTAATTGTTCTTTCACACTAGCCATGTGTAGGACGCACTATGAAAGGGTAGAGGCAGACTGAAAAATTCAATACCATAGCCGGGATTTGAACGACGGATCCTCTGGTCTCCGTCCAGCCGCTCTAAACTCTTGAGCTACCCCAACAGTTTTGCTTTGCACAACAATATTCATTAAAATTACTGATATTTATATGTATATTAAATAACTGTACAGAAATCTACACCAAGTTACTGAATTGCAATGGGTTCCGATAGAGGCAATAGTTGTTGGGTTCTCCTTCCTCATTATATCTGATGTCTAATAAGTAATACAATGATGTTTGTTTACTCCTTTCTTTGTTATGCTTACTGTTATCTTAATTTATATAAAGTAAAAATAGAATTCGTTTTCAGTTTGAAACATTTTCTCAGTCAATTTTAGTTCAACGAAATTCCAGTTTTAGAGAGGCAGAAAGTTTATATACCAGAATTTTTCCAGATTTTCATTCTATTAGTTTTGCAATTTCCTGGAAACTACACTGATTTGTCCACTTCTCAAATAATAGTGCTTACAAAATTATATTAGAATAGCGAATTATACATCTAACACCAGAAAAATTGCTCATGGTTTAAACTGACGGAGAAGATCAGCAAAGGGATAAAAAAAGACCGGTATTCAAGTTCAACTGTTTGTTTAGTGAATATTTATCTGTGATTTGTTGCACGTATTTAAAATTTGCGACAAGGGTAAACAATTTATGTAAACGGGATGACTTGAAGAATACGCTTCAGATATGATGCAAGTTAGTGGGAAGTGAATTAAATTATAGAGAAGCATGTAAGAGAAGTGAACTGAATTATATTAGCAAAATAGCAATAGAAGTGGACAATATCACATACTGGAGTTTCAATAAGATAGAAACATCATACTAGTGAAGTGTTGCTGAAAAGTGAACTTCATTAAATTAGTGAAGTAATAGTGAGGGATGAACTAAAACACATCAGTGAAGTGAGAGTTAGAAGTAAACTAAACAGTATAAGTTCAGTAAAGATTGGACGAAGTCCCAATATTTCTAGACCAATTTCAGTTACTGCTAGTCACAATTCTATATCATATAATACGATCCATGAAGCATAATTACGAGGACTGTCAAATAAAAAATCATCATAATTTTTACGGACATGATTTTTCGCACTAAAATTCAAACTTATTATATTCTGTTAGCTTAATGTGAAACAAACACGCCGTAGTAGTTTCATTGTTGGTACTCCTGGTTCCCACCTGTGAGAACCAGGCAAGTTCTAGACATGTTCAGTATCGTATACTGCTGCAATGGAGGTAACACGCAGTTAAAGTTGATGTTAGAGGAAGATCCGGAGTTTCTTTCAAACGTAATCACTGCTCATGAAACTTGGCTACATCATTTTGATCCTGAGAGCAAACAGCAAAGCTCAGTTTGCAAATATCCTTCATCACCAACCCCCAAAAAAAGCAAAAGTGGTTGCTTCTGCTGGGAAAGTTATGGTCATCTCATTCTTTGATATTCATGGAATGTTTTATCTGCATGTTGTATGTGCACACACATCAGTAACTGGACAATACTACAGGGATGTCCTGAAAACATTGCAAGTCCATATCAGGCGCAAAAGACCGCATTTCCGTGAAGCAGGCTGGATGCTGCACCACGATAATGCTCGGCCGCATATTGCCAATGTTGTTGCTGAATATCTTGCAAAAATCAACGTGAAGTACATCCCTCACCCTTCCTATAGTCCGGATTTGGCCCCATGTGACTTTTTTCTATTCCCTAACTTGAAGAAATGCCTTCGTGGGAGGCATTATCCATCATCAAATGCAGTGGTAAAGGTTGCGGGGGCGATTTTGAAGGATCACTCAAAAAATGGTTTCCAGCATGTCTTTGAAGACTGGCAGAAACGCTGGGACAAGTGCATAGCATTCAGGGAAGACTATTTTGAGAAGGACCATCAAAATTATGACGATGAGTAAAGGTACGTTGTCAAAAAGTGATCATACGGTATTGAACAGCCCTCGTATAACACAACCAAATGCAGTAAGAAGTGGGGTTGACAGAGCATCATAGTATCTCTTTCTGGATTCTGAACGTGCTTAATCGGGAGTTTCTTTATCGTTTATTGGTTAGCCTAGACTTTAACTGAGTAACTTATCTACCTCGGAAATGAAGACAATGAAATTCAAATATGCTCTATAATAATTACAGCAAGTTTTAAATACCAAAAACGTGACTGCAGTTCTGATTTCTAGCATTGCGCATCGTGCGAGCTAAAGTAATTTGTACTTTCACTATTAGTCAAACAATTAAAACATTATGGAGTTAAAACGCGTCATTGACACGAGTTAGGAATCCGGCTCTACGTGCCTGCCCTCCTAGTGCTTGGGTTACCGATTGGAATCTTTAACAAAACTTTCTAATTGGTGCTACAGTCTGATTTTTAAAAGAAGATGCGTGAAGATCATCTGTTTCTCCACATGGGTGCTGCAATGTTGCCCAGCAGCAGATAGGAAGTAACGCAGATCCCCTTTCTTTATCCTCTCAACACTCGAAACATAAAAAAATTTTCGAGCTATCTCACCTCAACAAAAATATGCACAGTTAATCTGTATTAGCCTACTATAAGAACAAAAATAAATTGTTCACATATTCATTGCGTTTTACGAGTTATTTTAAATAATTTTTGTACTATGTAACTAATATTCCATACTTACCGTTATTGTTGCTATGCATCGTAAGTTGACATTCACGCACTAAAATCTAACATTTATCTTCAAATATATTAATAGCTCAGTTAATATCTTAACTTCTAAAATTCAGAATGATATAAATACACATATTGCAAAAAAATACGCTTGTGTAAGCGCATAACGGAATCTCGGTGCAAGCGCCCCGGTATTTCAAACCTTTCCTAGTTCCGTATACAGTAGTATGTCAATATACTACTAATCACTTTATTAACTGCCATGTTCATATCAAAGCCGCCGATATGCCGGAATTTTGACCCACGGTAATTCGTTTATATGCAAGCATATCTACTGACATGCTGTTGTCTTTGTTAAAAGGAATAAGCGGTTCAATGATAAGGAGCAAACCTTCGTCCTGCAGTTCCAAGAATTCCCTAAGAGAACACACAAATTCTCTAGCTTGGCTATGCAATGTAACACCCCGACCGTGCTCGCCTAGATAGCTAGATGGTAGCATGCCTGCCTCACGTTCAAGAGGTACCGAGTTCGAATCTCGGTCAGGGTGAGTTATCTGGATAAGGTTTTTTCCGGGGTTTTCCATTATCCTGATAGACGATTGTCGGGTAACTCTAAGCTCCATGGACCCCGGACGCATTTGGCATCATTTCACCCATTTAATTCATCGTCGGATATAACTAAATGTTGGAGGACGTTAATTACAACAACAACAACACCCCGACCGTAAACTGATCTTTGCCTTAGGCCATGAATCCTCGGTCTACCCCTAATCCTACCGCCACTACGTCTTGCTTCCATAACCACTATTTTAATTGTGTTTTCACAAAGTAGGCTAACAATACACAACGCAACTGAACAAAGGCAAACTCGGTGTCCCGCACTCAACTAGCGTCAACAGACCTGCGGAGTACACCATTCACCAGTGTAACCAATCTGGCAAGCTTTGTTTACGTTGTTCAGTAGAAGTTTCCAGGCTGTAAGGTCGTGGTCCACTGGGTTTCTTCATCTCTCTCCCAGACGTTTCGCTTACAACTGGTAACTACGAAGAGTACAAGGAGGACTTTTCTACGCCACCGATGATGCTTGCCGCAGTTGTAAGCGAAATGTCTGGGAGAGAGATGAAGAAACCCAGTGGACCACGACCTTACAGCCTGGAATCTTCTACTGCACAAGACGCCGGCCGTGAAAGCCTACATTTGTTTATGTTTCGTTTTTTTTTTTTTTTTTTTTTTTTTTTTTTTTTTTTTTTTTTGGTAATTTACGTCCTCAAACGTTAAGTCATATCGGACGATGAATGAAATGGGTGAAATGATGCTCAATGCGCCCGCGGTCCATGGAGCTCATACTTACCCAACATTCGTCTTTTAGTATAAGGGAAAACCTCGGAAAAAGCCTTATCCAGGTAACCCACCCTGACCGAGATTCGAACTCGGGACCTCTTGAACGTTGATACCGAAATTATGGTTTGCCAGGAGCAAAGAATAATGATAGACGTCAAAGGAATGTTGGTTCTTTGTGACGACCAAGGGCAAGCTCAGTTCAGTTGGGGAAAGTCTGTAACAATGCCATGAATGAAAGGAGCAGTGTCCTTAGAAGGTTTCTAAAGGAATTGTCACTTGACGTATATGAATAGGGAATTCTTTGGATCATTTACAATGGCGACCAAAACAGCCACAAAAGGACTTTGTTTGTTTAAAAGAGTTTTGAAAAGGGAAAGTAAGAGATATATACACGCACGCAGCTGTGGTCAGGGAAGCAGTCGTCGGTGTGTAGCCGATATGGCTATATCGCGGCTAGGAAGCCATTATAAACATTTATCGGCGTGTAGCCGATATGAGGAGAGGAGTCTGAGACGTGAAGCCTATTAAAGCGGTTAACTTATTCTGTATTGAATATTTGTCGGGTCATCAAAATTTATCGAGTAATATAATTAGCATTCAGTCACTATAAACCGAGATTGGTAACCCTCGGTCGGCAGCTTCCATTTCGAGGTTAGAAAAGAAGAAGCAGTGAATAAATAATTTGGAGACGGGCATTCCAGTGTTGTAAAATTTACTTCTCACACACATCCACGCATACCCTGAGAGAAACCTCATTACTCGCCGACTTCTGTGTTCGCCATTATATTATATTTGCATCAAATTGGCGTTACAACGTGGAGCTGTGGTAACCTTGATCGCAACCATCTTCGTTTTTTGTATCAACGTGAGGCAGACACGCTACGGTCTACGCTACCGACGTTTTTATAGCAACGACCTTCCCCGCTTACTCTTCGCGTCCCTTACTTGATGACCTTCACGTATCTTCTAAAAGTCAGACCTCAGTGTCCCTGCAATATACTACTGAGTACCTGAGAAATTCCTCTCAAGCAACTTGCTATACTGCAATGACTTCCGAACATTATATGTGTCATATATAATATCTATTCCATAATTTTTGGCTTCGTAATGTTCGCCGAGTGTAAACAATAATTAAAAATGTTGACTCAGATGCTAGACAGGATGCTCACCCAACTCCAATGTTCCAGATAACTTAAAAGAAAGTCCATTTGCAAGGTGGTGAGCGCGTTGGTGTCTTGCACTGCTTATTATCACTTTTGAAGCTTCTTCTGTCACATGTTTAGAAGTAAAAATTAGGTTTAATTTACCTTAATTACATTATAATAACAATTATATTGACCTACACATAAGTTGTAGAACAGATATCAGTTCCTTATAATTGCAAAGCAGCTAAAAGAAAACCCGAATGTGAGCCTAAGGTTCAACGTATCGACATTTTCCAAATTTAATCCCAATACCCTCAATGTATAAAAGGGATTGAGTTTTGAAGAATGATAATGAGTAAATACAATAGAAAGAGCTGACACCCTCACGTCAACGGTCCTAAATCAGGTTTCCGGCAAAGACCTCAGTCTTCTTTTATTCCTCTCGCAGTTCATGCATTAAGCATATGCAGTTGAAAATCCTGGGCTCCTTTATTCCTTGGGCAGGTTTTACCGCCCTCTCTAACCCCAGCTTCGTCCCATTTTCCCCATTACCTTTATGTCTCAGAACTTTGAGGTCTATTTCAAAACATAGGTTTCCCATTCCACGCTGTCGCCAGTTTGAAAATAATCCGACAAAGGCCATGCAAGAGCCAGAGAACAGTTTTAGCGTCCTCAAAGGGAAAGCCATATTTACAGGGCGTCGCACAAACTTAACGTAGTTTTTAAGGAAAAGGAGGCTCTTGTCTCCAACGAAGATGGTATCCATCACAAATGACTATATCTTCATTTTTAGTAATATTAACTATCCAATTCTGGAATAAAATGAGAATTATAAAATGCTACATGCAAGGAAGTAACAGTTCTTCGTGTTTCTCCTTCTGTACACAAATTTAATCCAGCCATAGTCATATGCCACTTTGTGATACAAGTAATTTCACAGACTATTTGTGACCATATCCTTTCATTGATTTCTTACTTCTTTAAATACGTTTCAACACAACTTAGCTGGAACTGTTTTCCTTACACTCAGCTTTGTATTTTGTCCCAAAAATATAAGCAGACTGTTCCCTTCCAATTACGACAAGGCTACTCCTTAACCCTTGCTTGGTGTCTGGGGTCTTTATATACCCCAAGACTGCTTGAACTACGTAGAAACTGTTTTAATGTGAACGTAGATTTCTCATCTTCCAGATATTCTTCTTCTTCTTCTTCTTCTTCTTCTTCTTCTTCTTCTTCTTCTTCTTCTTCTTCTTCTTCTTCTTCTTCTTCTTCTTCTTCTTCTTCTTCTTCTTCTTCTTCTTCTTCTTCTTCTTCTTCTTCTTCTTCTTCTTCTTCTTCTTCTTCTTCTTCTTCTTCTTCTTCTTCTTCTTCTTCTTCTTCTTCTTCTTCTTCTTCTTCTTCTTCTTCTTCTTCTTCTTCTTCTTCTTCTTCTTCTTCTTCTTCTTCTTCTTCTTCTTCTTCTTCTTCTTCTTCTTCTTCTTCTTCTTCTTCTTCTTCTTCTTCTTCTTCTTCTTCTTCTTCTTCTTCTTCTTCTTCTTCTTCTTCTTCTTCTTCTTCTTCTTCTTCTTCTTCTTCTTCTTCTTCTTCTTCTTCTTCTTCTTCTTCTTCTTCTTCTTCTTCTTCTTCTTCTTCTTCTTCTTCTTCTTCTTCTTCTTCTTCTTCTTCTTCTTCTTCTTCTTCATCTTCTTCTTCTTCTTCTTCTTCTTCTTCTTATCATTATCATTATCATTATCATTATCATTATCATTATCAATTATCATTATCATTATCATTATCATTATCATCATCATCATCATCATCATCATCATCATCATCATCATCATCATCATCATTATCATTATCATTATCATTATCATTATCATTATCATTATCATTATTATTATTATTATTATTATTATTATTATTATTATTATTATTATTATTATTATTATTATTATTATTATTATTATTATTATTATTATTATTATTATTATTATTATTATTCACTCCATAGTTTGGGCATATCACCCGTTCCGGCTTCATAGAGCTCTCTAGCGTTTACTGGGTCGTCCTCTGTCTCTTCTACCTTTTGGATTATAGTTTAATACTGCATTTGGATATCTTCCATCCCCCATTCTTAATATATGTTCATGCCATTGTTGCCTTCATTCTGGTATTTTGTCATCAATTGGTTCGACTTCTAATTTCTAATATCCTCATTTCTTATTTTGTCCAATATTGTACAACCTTTAACAGTTCCTAAAAAATTCATTTCTGCAGTCTGTATTTTATTTAAATCCTTTTGTCTTGGCACCCAGGTTTCGCTTCCATATGGTAAAGTTGGAATAGCCATTACCTTATACATATGCATTTTTGTATCCTTTCTCGTTCTGTTTTTAAAAGTTCTTTGAATTGTCCCACACATTGCTCGGAATTAATTTACTTTTTATGCTACATCAGCATTGTTTCTAAAACTAATGTTACAACCTAAATATATAAAACTTGATATTTGTTCTAAAATTTTATTTCCTAAAACAATTTTTGATCTTACATTATAATTTCCTTTAAAAGCCATAATTTTTGTTCTCTCTTGTGATATTTTAAAATTATACTTTTGTTCTATATTATTTAGAATATACATTGATTTTTGCAGTTGATTTTCATTCCGATGAATCAATATTTGGTCATCCACAAACAACAGGGTATTATTAATGATGTGTGATATCTGTGTACTTTTTATTATAAATGGTCAAAATATTTATGGTAATATGATGGTCGGTAGCACAGACTTTTGATTTTTTGTAACAGGGTCAGAAAATACTGCAGATATACAATATGATATTTTCCATTTTATATTACAAACTTACTACAATAATTAAAACTTGGCAACAATGCACCTTCTGAACCTTCATTTGTATGCCCAAATTGTTGTTACAAATTCCTAGACAATAAATACACATGCACTGTTGCAACAAATTATTATAAAATACAAACACAGTTAGAAATTGCGGTTTGAAGAAGTCAGAGGTGATAAAAGATGTGAAAAAATAAAAAACCTGAGGTTATAATGTTGTACAACTCAACAAAGTCAGGTGTTGATATTGTTGATAAAATGGCTAGACTCTATTCAGTGAGACGTGGAACAAGAAGGTGACCACTTGCTCTATTTCTTGATATACTTGACTTAGCATGCCTCAATACTTACGTCCTGTACTGTAAATGATCAAATGACATGAGAGGTAAAATGCTAGAAGAGAATTTCTCTCAGAACTGGGAGAAGAGCTAGTCAGACCTCAAACTGAGAGACGAATTCTTTCCCCCAGTGCAGAACACAGCACATTCGTTCAGCAATAACTTGAGCTAAATTCAAGGATCTTCTAAATGACAACCAACAAGACCAAGATGCAGATGTTCCAAATCTGAAATGAAAAGATGTGATTCCTGCCCAAGGTCAAAGGACAAGAAAGTGAAGAAACAATGTGATGAGTGTCACAAATTTATCTGCAAAGAACATACAAGAGTAAAAGTGTTCTGCAATGAGTGTTCATCATTTCAAATGGAGAATGAGTACAAGTTTATTTATAACAGGATTTATAACTTTGGTGATGATTGTGAGTCACCCAGTCCTAGTCCCTGATGTTGCCACATGGATTCCACTGTTCTATTATCTGCTGCTTTTCGACTGAGAGTCCGTCTATAAATTGCTAAGAAATCCTTGTAAATATTAAGAATTCCACGTTACACTGCTTTACCTAAACCGACAACCCTTCAGTCGCGTAAATATCTGCGACTTAACCTGAAAACGCAGCTAATTACCTCTCACCCCTGGCCAAAGTCCACTTTTAATATGTTGCAAAACCTACAACCACTTAACTCTAACAGAACTTAATAAAATATTCATATTTAGAGCCATTCTACTTCTCTATGTATTTTATTAATTCTTTATGCATTACTTAGCATGGTTGTAACTGATTATAAATTTACTAGTTATACTATACATGATAATTTATTTAACTATCCTATAACCTCAGAATCTAGCTGGACAAATATATAGAGCTCGAAATGCAATGAGCTTTTAAAACAGGATAATAAAGTTTGTAATAATAAATAAGCACTAATTGTTGTTTAAGTGTGCGCTTGAGAAAATATTCAGAAAGTGGAACAAAAATATAAAAAGTGGAATTAGACTGGGATGCAAAAGGAGAAATTTTAAAATAAATTTTTTCGGATGATATGGCTTTGTTTGTTGGGACAATGGAAGAAGCAGCGGAGAAAATTCTTGAAATAGAGATACAACTCTTTCGAAAGAAACAAAATCATGACAAACTGCAAATGATCACAATATGATCACAAACTTTTTTTTTTTTTTTTTTTTTTTTTTGACAACGTACCTCTTTTCATCCTCATAATTTTGATGGTCATTCTCAAAATAGTCTCCCCTGAATGCGATGCACTTGTCTCAGGGTTTCTGCCAGTCTTCAAAGACATGCTGGAAACCACTTTTGAGACATCCTTCAAAATCGCCTCCGCAGCCTTCGCCACTGCTTCTGATGATGGATAATGCCTCCCACAAGGCGTTTCTTCAAGTTAGATAATAGAAAAATGTCACATGGGGCTAAATTCGGACTATAGGGAGGGTGAGGGATGCACTTCATGTTGATTTTTACAAGATATTCAGCATCAATATTGGCAGTATGCTGCCGCGCATTATCGTGGTGCAGCATCCAGCCTGTTTCATGGAAATATGGTCTTTTGCGCCTGATACGGACTTGCAATGTTTTCAGGACAGCCCTGTAGTATTGTCCAGTTACTGATGTGTGTGCAGGTACAACATGCTGATAAACCATTCCATGAATATCAAAGAATGAAGCAACCACTACTGCTTTTTGGGGGGTTGGTGATGAAGGAGATTTGCACACTGAGCTTTGCTGTTTACTCTCAGGATCAAAAAGATGTAGCCAAGTTTCATCAGCAGTGATTACGTTTGGAAGAAACTCCGGATCTTCCTCTAACATCAACTTTAACTGCATGTTACCTCCATTGTAGCGGTAGGCGATACTGAACATGTCTGAACTTACCTGGTTCTCACAGGCGGGAACCAGGAGTACCAAAAATGAAACTACTACGGCGTGTTTGTTTCACATTAAGCTAACAGAATATAAGATTGGATTTTAGTGCGAAAAAGTATGACCGTAAAAAGTTACTTTATTGAACAGCCCTCGTACATCAAAGTCTACGTACAAACGATTGAAGTAGTAAAAGAACTTAGTTCATTGTACGCTGCTTTTTATGTTTTATTTCCTTAGCATAACATACTATTGGTAGCTTTACCTAATAACTGCGTCCTCCCATTCAGATATAAAATACCGAGGTAGGCAAGCTCTAGCGGCGGCATATCTATTATTCTGTGCCCAAACACAGGAACCTGAACCAAAGGTATTGGCCCGTTATGCCCTGGGCACAGTAAGTGGCCCGCCATTCTGAGCAACGATGGGGACATGACAGCGGAATAATCGTCGCTAACTTAGTACAATTTAAAGCGAGGGATGGTCAGTTGCCTCTAGACACTTAATATGTTTCAGCGTCTACCTGCTGCAGAGGATTGAGTTCCAAACAAGCGATAAATCTGAACTTCTGGATGTACCACCCACTGAGTGACTCATGGCCGAATCAACACAAAACGAACAAAAAGACTTTCCACAGCAACAAGTGGAAAGCTTTTTACATTACTATGAAGCTTCTAATACAATATTGACAATACAGACATAAGAAAGCGTAAGAATCAACTGCCTCATTTCATGTTTAAGATGACAATATTGGCATTAAGTTACTAGGGTAGAGCGGGGCTATTGCGCTATTGTTATAAAACAAATAAACAATTCTGTTATGTTAAACATAGAGCATAAAAGTCTTTATTAATCCCTTAAAGCGTACAGATGTTATAAACATATTTTACTTGGTATAGTTGTGATCAAATAAAACAGCGAATGTTACACAGATAGGAAATCTAGAAGTAACGGATGGCCGCGCCGTGGCTCAGTGGTTAGACCGCTTGGCTCTCACCAAGGCGGCCCGGGTTCGATCCCAGGCAACCGCAAACTGAGATTTGTGGTAGACAACACGCCGCCGGGGCGGGTTTTCTCCGGGACCTCCGATTTCCCCCGGCATCTCATTCCACCGGTGCTCCATCTTCATCTCATGTATCATCAGTGTCACCGCCTGCGGTGCCGTATGTAGTAAAAGCGTGCAATAAACACTACACATTTCAGAAGTAACGCGGCTATTCCGTCCGGCCCTGGGGCTATTACCGCTCAACGTACTTTTGAATTTTAATTAAATGCATTTGCCACAAATGAAGTTCTTCTTACCAACTGCACCAACGCACACTTCACCAACTGCACCAACGCACACTTCGTGAAACCCATAGTCCACATATCTGTCATCTGATCCAGTCTCCTTTGGTTGCTGATTTCGGAGAATAAAACTTTAACCCACAAAATCTACATGGTGTATCTTCCTCATCACTTTATTCTATTTGGACTGGAACCAAGTCATCACTTGACTCACTATTCCAACAATTTAGTTTTACAATAGATCTACGCTTTTCTTTCTTTTTGCTTCGGTGTACATCCAAAGCCACTTGCTGCCAAGTATTTTAACCTGCAAACTAAATCTTTCTCCTCCTCCAAACTGAACACTGTAGGATGACCAAATGATTGGTACACTCCTCCTCCTAATGCTTCTTGACGTTGATGTGCATGAACACGACCCTTGAGTGTAGAGTAAGGCCCGCTGCTCCTCTCATACTTACATCGTTGTTTAATACGCTCGTAACAGCACGAGCAATGTCGTCCTCGTCCAGTTTCGTTACAGCTTCCTTTGTTTATATGTGTGTACCATCTGAGACGATCAAATAAAGTTCAGTAATAGTTGTATAACAAATAATTACGTTAAAAGAGTATAAAAACCTATATTATAAATGGGCGAGAATACCCCCTCTTTGTTTGGGCGGAATAGCCCCAAATGTTGAATTTTGAAATTGTCAGAGCTATGATAAAAGAAACGTGCCATCTGCTATGCATGGATGTAACCCAAACTATAACCTACACTGTCACTGATTTTCAATCAAAAATCTCTCTATCTGCAGATACTAGACCCTAAGTTACTAACGGTATTTCATATTCAAGGCAAGAAAAGCAACATAAGTTACTTACCTTGTAACCTTCTTCTGTTAATACTATTAAAACAGCAGCCTACAACCTCAAGTAAATTCATAGGAACGTCGCACAAATACCAAGCTCAACGAACTGGCAGGGAAGTCATCGCTGCTCATGATTGTTGGGCAGTAAACCAATTTGCTTATTTCGGGCGGAAGAGCCACGTGAGTGGAATAACTCCGCCCTATCCTATAATCTTTCCTCCTATATTTTACTGAAATTTAATGCATTTAAGGTATTTAATATAGGATAAGCAGTTAATTTTGCAAGAATGAGTCCACTTCATTTGTCATTAATGTACAAGCCAAGACGACGTCATGTACAATATTGTAATATTCTACAAAGGGAATGCTACAATTTGTTTATGGTGTGGTAGCCCTGAGTCTTTGTTTCAGAAGATGGAATAACGATATAAACAGTTTACAGTAGAAAGGGGTCATAAACAGCATGTTTATGCTCAAGACATGCGTTGTCACTGAATGAAACGATGAAAACCAAAACACAATTAGCAGCACCAATTACAAACATTTGCAGCAATGCAGGATACAGAATATAATTATAACAGAAAAAAATGATTACAACAAAATTTTTAAAAATTCCTCTTTCTAAAATCATCAAGAAAATCTATTTTATCATATTTATTACAGAAACGTATATCTTATCAAACATAAAGAACCAATATTCAAAATTTGTAATAAATTGGAACTAATATTCCACCTGTCATTCCATATTTGTTCTTTATTTTAAGGGAGCTCAAATATTAGCCCATCAGCACCCTACACCTTGTCTTGACTTAAGGCTTCCATATATCCCTGATTCAAAACATTGTTACCAAAAGTTTGACTAATGCTGTCCGGTATTCTTTGTCAAATTCAAACTGTGGCGATTCAACAATGATAACAACCGGACAAGTTCAGTCACACACTACATACTGTTCTTCTGCGACAAGCGGAATATTCTAATAGAAAGAATTTCCCGGGCTTATTCCTCGTGGTTCAGTAGATGTAGAATTGCCTAACGTTTCGCCTGTCTCTCCGTCGGGCATCCTCAGAGCTCGATTCATGTTTGTGGTACAACGTCCGTCGATATATCGGTGGGTGAGAGAGTACCCACTACCTCCTACTGACGGCGCGTCCACATATCACACTAAGGCTGTATCTGCTGTCCCGTTGTTTGTCCGGGATTATATAAAGTTTCATCGTGGTATCCATGTTTGGTTCACCCATACTACTTCCTGCTTTCTTGGAAAACTGTTCTTATGTTTATAGGTTGCGATGGCTCCTCGTATGTGTTGACGAGAATTTCTGTATCGTTGAACCTAATGTGGTCCACCAGAAAGGTGTGGTTAGCTACCGTCGATTTGTCATTTCGTCCCAGACGACAATTTCTCCCCTGAGTAAGGACAGTATACACCTTGCCGCACTGCAGAGTATGTGACAGATACTTTTGGGATCATGCATGTACTTTACAGATCACATATCACTTAAGCTTCTTGGTGGGTTTAAAGACGATTCTGCGTTGACTTTTCCCAAAGGTCTTCCAATTATATTACTGACGTCACTTATTTACGGTGAGCAAGAAGTTCTACTGTTGTTGCGTCTCTGTGCATTCCTTTGTTCTTTTCGTCTGTAACGCCCGTTTAATTTCCTTTTATCCACAGTCATTAACCTGTGGCGTAAGCTTAAGTATATTAGTTCTTGTTCCTAAGTTTCCGGTTCACAGATGCATTTGCCATATTCTGCAAAAGCCTTAATAACACCTCGCTTCTGTCGCGGATGGTAGTTCCACGTCTTCTGCAGGTAATGGTCAGTTCGTGTTGCTTTCCTCTGTATACTGTACACAGTATACTAGTACTGCCTAGTGCCATGTGTGATTTTTGGTTCACAAGACATAAAAAGCAACACTGTAATGTTCCTCCTTTTCACAGTAAATTTGGCAATGGCAGTAATGCTGTTCAAATGCCGTAAATATATCTCCAGTTCCCTGTTCCTTGTGACCAGATCACACAGGTACCACCGATGAATCTCCACCATACCTTGGGTTTGTAATTGGTTTACCCCAGGGATCTTCGTTCAAACTTTTTGATGTAAAAGTTAGCGATCTTAAGGTTGCGTGGACTTTCCATCACGAATCCTTATTTTTGCCCAAAGTACTTATGATTACACTGAAAATAGCTAATAGTGAGGAAGTGACAGTTGCAGGCATTAGTCAATCCCCACATCTGCTCTACAAGACCCATAAGCCCGGGAACTCTTTCCTTTTGGATAAGCGGCGACCGTGAAAGCATTAAGTTTACAAGTGGATAATTATTTCTTGTGAACACAATGATGACATTCAGTTACAAACTACAACTGTTTACTGGTAACTGGTGGATATACGTGTAGCTAGCTAATACAACGTTCAAGAACACAATACACTCTCCTTCTGGAGTGAAGGGGATCTTAATGTTGCTGCCAAACAAGCTGATGATACTCTAATCAAGTACAATTTGGGAAACACTTAAGACAGAAATAAAGAGGGATGCTGACAGATTAGGATTATACTCAAGCTCAATATTTTGCATTCTGAAGGATATTAAAGGTATCACTAGAGCCCAGATTTCTAAGCAAAATGCTTATAGATGCTTATAAATCTTTTTTTCTTTTTGTGCTGAAATATGGCCTTTGCTTTCTTATTTTATGCTTTTTAATTAAAATGGCCTATTTTATTCAAATCATATTAACTTAAAAGTAAGTTTTCACTCCTAGTCATCATTTTATCCTGAGACAGTTTACGTTGTCTGGCTGAAACAGTTAGGAGCCAATATAAAAGCGCGGTTCTTCTTGTCTCTAGCGTAAAGAAAGTGTTTGTACTGTTACCGATTAAAATAATAAATAAATCCTATCACGACAGCCCTAAGAGGGCCAAGGCCAACCAACCCGACTGCCGACCTCACTCCCAATTACGCATGGTAGAGGTGGCGATCATCCAACCGATACGGGGAGATGTGGTCAGCATCACGGCACCCCCAGCCTTACCTAGCGTAAGCTCCTCACTTTCCTCACGATACTGAGTGGGCACCGGCCCTACACCCGGGACTTAAAATCCGTACCCCGTGGGTGGGATCGAACCCATGCCGCATTGCTGTCATCGATTAGAGTTAGTCCTTCCAAATTTGTGTTTACCTCGTCAGTCAGTTTTAACTCGATCGTGTTCTTGGTTAAAGGCTGTGTCATTCTACACAGAACATTTCAATGAAATAAAACAGTGTTGTACTCCTTAGATGTAACATCGCCACAGCACAAGAATGTACATCCATAACCGCTTCTCCAAAATACCTGCTATTATAACACAGTTGGAAACTCGAAACAATACCTTGGAGCATTCACTTTATTTGATATATGAAATTTCAGTAACGTTGTCTTCAGAGATTCACAGTATTGCTAAAACTGTCTTTGAGAAACTCAGTAAGGTATCAATGAAAAATCCTCGTTACGAGACAATGTAACATTTCTACAAAACTTTCTGGTACACAAAGGTATATCTAAGGGAAGTTCATTCGAAAATAACTGTGGTCTTTTCGCATATTCCAGTAACGTCATGCGACGTTGAGAAATCCTTTTCACAGTATAAACACTTTTTCACTGAAAAACGCGGGAGCTTCCAACAAGAAAATCTCCAGATAACTCTCTAGTGTACTGTAAGGTAAAAGTTCTACTAAACAATTTTTATTTTTATTTGCGTGCTTATTTTAGCATTTGATTATGCTTACAAACCCGGGCTCTGGTTATCACACTGTTGGTTACCAACACTCCCCACATGGCTGCTTTGGCCTTCGGGGTAACCTCGCCCCACCACGTGATGTCTGGACCTATTTCTCAGCTGCAGCTTATACCGTACACTCCGAACCACGTTGGGCATAGGGGACATTTCACATGTGCTAGACAGAAGTAAAGGCGTGGATAGGGCCGACTTAAAATCGCCAACCCCAGAGCCGGGAATCGAACTCGGGACCCTTTGCACGGGAGCCACGAACGAAACCATTGCGCTACAACGGCGTCCGTTCATCATAATTGTAGAACCATCGCATTTACGCTGGGAATTATATGCAGAACCTAAGTTCTCTTTTCTGTCTATATAAAACTATAGATTTGAGCTGTCACAACCTAATGCTCTTTCTTAACACCAATTTAAGTCGTGTTAAGCACCTCACTGAGAACTGTTGTTAATGAAGCCAAGAGCGTGAGGCAAGTTTTACAGAATTTCCTGAGTCCGTTGATTAAAGTGACTATTACCTTAATTCCATTGTGTGAGGATTTACTGTCCTTTTATTTCAAAAGCAGATAGTACGTTATCCTTTCATGCACGCACTGGTTATGTACGTACTTTTTTGCGTTTTGCCCCTGTTACGTTCCTTTATATTTTTCTTTCTCTTATTTGCTCCAATTCCTGTATTTCATTTTCTTGTTTCATGCTTACCTTATTTAATTCTTGATTCTGCTTTTCTCTATGACGAGCTTTGTTTATTTTTTTTCCTACTCCTTTCTGCTTTCTGTTCTTCGCTCCTAGCCTGTCTTTGATCTTGGCTGCCATTATGTCTCTTTTGGAGTTATCTTGTTACATGGGATACATGCGTCTTTAGAAGCATTGGACGGGGACCTCTACAGGAGCAAGGGTTTAACAGTAGTGTCATATGTGTCTTGGTTTAATGACCATACTTTTGTTCACTCTAAAATGCATGTACTGTTATTGTAATTTGTTGCAAATGCTTCGGTTTCCCAAAATCGTTATTTCACTTCTTTTCATTCACTAACTCTACAACGGTGGTCTGAAAACTTTCCGACCTAATAAGGATGCAACATTATTTTTTAACATAGTCTCCTTGTAACTCTACACACTTCTCCCAGGGATGGTCTCATTTCTGTAACAAGTTCAAATAGTACTCGGCGTTTTTCTCTGCAAAATAATTGTTCACGAAGGTGATTGCATCTCCATTTGATGAAAATCTCTGTCCTCCGAGCGCAATTTTAAGATGAGGGAACAAAAGGAAGTCGCTTGGGGCTAGATCTGGCGAGTAAGGCGGATGGCCTAGCAGTTCAAACCGTAATTCGTGGATCATCACAATTGCAACCGCTGAGGTGTGAGACGGTGTGTTGTCTTGGTGAAACAGGATTTTCTTTTTCTGCAAACGTGGCCGTTTTACCGCAAGATCTGCCTTCAGCTTGTCAAATACTGATCCGTAGTATGCTCCTGTAATGGTTCTTCCTTTTTGAAGGTAATCGATTAAAATGACTCTACGACAATCCCAAAAAAGTTGCCATTATCTTTCCAGTCGAAAAAACAGCTTTTGCTCCTTTGCAGCCGGTTCCCAGTTTTCAATCCATTGTTTGGACTGCATTTTCGTTTCGGGTATACGGGTATATGGTATACGGTGTACCCAAGTTTCATCTACAGTAATTAATGGGCACCAAAACTCAGATTTATTGCGCCTAAACTGCTGCTACAGAGCGTTCTGGAACTGTTCATTCGAACACGTTTTTGTTCTAACGTGAGGAAACACGGCACCCAACGCGCGGACAGCTTTCTCATGTCCGTAATGTTGAGTTAATATGTGACAAACACGTTCTTTTGACATGTTCATAGCCTCTGCTATCTCTCTCACTTTAATTCGGCGGTCATCTAGCAACATTTGGTGTTCTTTGGCTATGTTTTCTTCGGTAGTTGCAGTTTTTGGACGTTCCGAACCTTCAGTGTCTCCCAAGCTCTTACGGCCACGTTTAAATTCAGCTGCCCAAAATTTCACTGTGGAAAATGATGGTGTAGACTGCCAATAGAGAGAATCCAACTCATCTTTGATATGCGTAGAGGTATTGCCTTTCAAAAACAAGTATTTAATGATAGCTCGATACTCGATTTTGTACATTTTCATAAAAACACTCATTTCAACTCCCTCAAACGACTATTACATAACAACTGAGCGTCCAAACCGGCTGAAACTTTTGTGAGTAGCTGTCAACAAATGAACAACGAAATTCATTAGCTCTTATTTACGAGTGCTGCCATCTTCATGTTGAGGTCGGAAACTTTTCAGACCCCCCTCGTAGTAGCTAGGGTTAGCTCTCTTAAATGGTCTATAATTCCTCAAGCTGAGGTCTATCTCTAAGCAGTCTCAAGAGTGAGGCATGGGAATATTAGTGGTAGAAGTGCACGTGAGCGGTTTAAACATTAGGCACCCATTTCGGCTCGACGGACTACACTAATTAAGGTTGTGGAGCTTTATAAATAAGAGTCTGGTGCAATGTTCATTAAATTGCTGGTGTCTGTGACAAAGTGCTAAACAGAATGAAGTAATAGAACATGGAATGTCAAGTGCACACAAGTTACTTGAAACTGCAATAATCATATGACCTTGTTGCTGAAATAGAGACAACACCTCCCCACTCCTTTATCCAAGTTTGTGAGCCCGATGAGCAGAATGAACTACTATCCACCCAACACAAGAAGGCAAAGCAGAGGAATGTCTAAAGTAATCACTTTTGCTAACCGCATGATGTTTATGTTCGCCTTCCAGATATGATAACGATGCTAGATTCATCCAAAATACAGTTGCCACATAATACCAATCACTGCAGTTACTGAAACGAACCTTAGGTTTAGCAGCATTGTTGACCCATATGTAATCTCATACACTCATTTCATTATAATAAGATATACAATAATCTGTCTCAAACTAAATTAATCCTGCTGTAAATATCTGGGTGGGAAGAGAGATAGAGACAGATATACTGGGACAGAAAACGGTTAAGCTGTTGATTGGTTTAGCGAAGTTAATGGACGTTTTCTTTTATTTGCATACGTACGATAAACTTCTCCTTTAAGTACAATATTGTAAGTAGTTTTCTGATCACTGCTCTGTGCGAACTAATCTCGGAGGGAGAAAAGTATGCAAATGTTTCGATTGTTATAAACGATATAGCTCCACATTTTATCTTTCTGCTTCATATATCACACAGATGTGTTCTGTATACTATATACAGATTAGACAGAAAGACAGGTGAAATTATACACACTATTAACTTATTATGTTAAATTAAGCTACATTTTATTTAACAGTTATTGAAGGACACTGCTATTATATAATATTTTTGGATTTCTATACCTGGCAGCTCTGTCACAACGAGGTCTGTATCGAGTTAAGATGTTATTGTTTATAGTTTGGTGTTACTTCTGATATTTAACGCTGTATTTCCTGTACATCTTGCGTACCTCACAAGCCCAAGAGCACTTATGTATAAGCAATTTAAGATCAGTAAGATTTTCATCATGGAGCAGGACAGTGCTTCAGCCGAAATAAAACAAAATCGAGACAAACCTTTAAAAAGTGGCGAGAGGCGAATGATAGCGCATTGTTTCGCGGTGCTTAAACTATAAATCAGGAATCGTCTATAAGAACATTGACAAAGAAACTGGTGCAAGTAGTGTGCATAATGTTAGAATGCAATAGCAAGCATTCGGAACTCGGAATGCCGGGAAAATCGCATAAATGCAAACAGTGCGTGGAGAAATACGACGATTTTACGAAAAGTGCTATACGCAATAAAGTTCATGATTATTTCTTTCAGAAATAAACCAACTCATAGATTTAATATAATGTATAACGCAACTCTATTGTCTAGAAGTTAGCGCTACTGTATATACTGCTAGTGTTGCGAAACATATGTGCGTGCATATAGCGTCTAACACGTGGTGGGTTGAGTTAGCTCCGCCTTGTTGTTTCCAGCAGGATTAAACTGGCGTGAGATAGAGTATACCAGAGCAGGTAAACAATTCAAGCACCTCTCCCCATTCTGACCTCACTTGCCTTCTTTTGGTGAGTAGACAGTTACGGATGGGCTGATTGAGATGTACACAAATTCCGAACTGGGTGACTTAGTCACAAGGCGGGCAGCTTAAGTGACACCTTTCTCTGATGGTATCTAATATAACTTGTTCTATCTGAAACGGTCATACTTACCCTGCTGTAAGTACTTTAAGGTCCGGGTATGATATTAAATTCTCCAACTGACTCGTGTTTTTCCTGGTAAACCACTAGGACTTCTCATAAACACATGAGACAACTACCTTAATGACGACTTACTATACCGTAGGTACTTTAAGGCCCGGGTATGACATTAAATTCTCCAACTGACTCGTGTTTTTGCCGATAAACCACTAGGAATTCTCATAAACACATGAGACAACTACCTTAATGACGACTTACTATGCTGTAAGTACTTTAAGGTCCAGGTATGACATTAAATTCTCCAACTGACTCGTGTTTTTCCCGGTAAACCACTAGGAGTTCTCATAAACACATGAGACAACTACCTTAATGACGACTTACTATGCTGTAAGTACTTTAAGGTCCAGGTATGACATTAAATTCTCCAACTGACTCGTGTTTTTCCCAGTAAACCACTAGGAGTTCTCATAAACACATGAGACAACTACCTTAATGATGACTTACTATGCTGTAAGTACTTTAAGGTCCAGGTATGACATTAAATTCTCCAACTGACTCGTGTTTTTCCTGGTAAACCACTAGGACTTCTCATAAACACATGAGACAACTACCTTAATGACGACTTACTATGCTGTAAGTACTTTATGGTCCGGGTATGATATTAAATTCTCCAACTGACTCGTGTTTTTCCTGGTAAACCACTAGGACTTCTCATAAACACATGAGACAACTACCTTAATGACGACTTACTATACTGTAAGTACTTTAAGGCCCGGGTATGACATTAAATTCTCCAACTGACTCGTGTTTTTACCGATAAACCACTAGGAGTTCTCATAAACACATGAGACAACTACCTTAATGACGACTTACTATGTTGTAAGTACTTTAAGGTCCGGGTATGATATTAAATTCTCCAACTGACTCGTGTTTTTCCTGGTAAACCACTAGGACTTCTCATAAACACATGAGACAACTACCTTAATGACGACTTACTATACTGTAAGTACTTTAAGGCCCGGGTATGACATTAAATTCTCCAACTGACTCGTGTTTTTACCGATAAACTACTAGGAGTTCTCATAAACACATGAGACAACTACCTTAATGACGACTTACTATGCTGTAAGTACTTTAAGGTCCGGGTATGACATTAAATTCTCCAACTGACTCGTGTTTTTCCCGGTAAACCACTAGGAGTTCTCATAAACACATGAGACAACTACCTTAATGACGACTTACTATGCTGTAAGTACTTTAAGGTCCAGGTATGACATTAAATTCTCCAACTGACTCGTGTTTTTCCCGGTAAACCACTAGGAGTTCTCATAAACACATGAGACAACTACCTTAATGACGACTTACTATGCTGTAAGTACTTTAAGGTCCAGGTATGACATTAAATTCTCCAACTGACTCGTGTTTTTCCCGGTAAACCACTAGGAGTTCTCATAAACACATGAGACAACTACCTTAATGACGACTTACTATGCTGTAAGTACTTTATGGTCCGGGTATGATATTAAATTCTCCAACTGACTCGTGTTTTTCCTGGTAAACCACTAGGACTTCTCATAAACACATGAGACAACTACCTCAATGACGACTTACTATACTGTAAGTACTTTAAGGCCCGGGTATGACATTAAATTCTCCAACTGACTCGTGTTTTTACCGATAAACCACTAGGAGTTCTCATAAACACATGAGACAACTACCTTAATGACGACTTACTATGTTGTAAGTACTTTAAGGTCCGGGTATGATATTAAATTCTCCAACTGACTCGTGTTTTCCTGGTAAACCACTAGGACTTCTCATAAACACATGAGACAACTACCTTAATGACGACTTACTATACTGTAAGTACTTTAAGGCCCGGGTATGACATTAAATTCTCCAACTGACTCGTGTTTTTACCGATAAACCACTAGGAGTTCTCATAAACACATGAGACAGCTACCTTAATGACGACTTACTATGCTGTAAGTACTTTAAGGTCCAGGTATGACATTAAATTCTCCAACTGACTCGTGTTTTTCCCGGTAAACCACTAGGAGTTCTCATAAACACATGAGACAACTACCTTAATGACGACTTACTATGCTGTAAGTACTTTAAGGTCCGGGTATGACATTAAATTCTCCAACTGACTCGTGTTTTTCCCGGTAAACCACTAGGAGTTCTCATAAACACATGAGACAACTACCTTAATGACGACTTACTATGCTGTAAGTACTTTAAGGTCCAGGTATGACATTAAATTCTCCAACTGACTCGTGTTTTTCCCGGTAAACCACTAGGAGTTCTCATAAACACATGAGACAACTACCTTAATGACGACTTACTATGCTGTAAGTACTTTAAGGTCCAGGTATGACATTAAGTTCTCCAACTGACTCGTGTTTTTCCCGGTAAACCACTCGGAGTTCTCATAAACACATGAGACAACTACCTTAATGACGACCTACTATGCTGTAAGTACTTTAAGGCCTGGGTATGACATTAAATTCTCCAATTGACTCGTGTTTTTCCCGGTAAACCACTAGGAGTTCTCATAAACACATGAGACAACTACCTTAATGACGACTTACTATACTGTAAGTACTTTAAGGTCCGGGCTTTAAGGCTTTAATTTGCTTTTAAAAATTTATTATCTGAAAAATTTTGTAATGTAATTGAAGAATTTTGTGACTGTTTTTGGTTTTAATAAACAAGAATTTGGAAATCATGTCCCGGTATTAGAAATTAGGAACCGGGATATAGATTTTCATATTTTATTTATTTCCCTCCCTCCCTTCCCTCCCTCCCACCCACCCTCCTCTCCGTCCCACGCCTCCCTCCCTTCCTCCCTCTCTTCCTTCCGTTCTTCCTTTCTTTCTTTTGCTCCGTCCAGCCACGTTAAACCATTGATCTCCTGCCATGTTGGCACGTTGGGCATACTAGCTCAATGGTTTAGAGCGGCTGGACGGAGACAAGGAAATCCGTGGTTCAAATCCCGGCTATGGCATTGAATTTTTCAGTCTGGCTCTACCCCTTCATAGTGCGTCCCTCACACGGCTAGTGTGAAAGAACAATTAATTTCCATTGATTTATTTTATTTAGCTTTGTGTAAGGTACGAAGGTCACTACATTTACAATTCCCTCAAGAGATACTTAATTTTGGAATATAGTTAATACTTCCACTTATACACATTGTTAAGTAAAATACGCTGCCGAATATAAAATGAAGCATCAGTTCCTTGAATTTGTGATAGCCCAAGGCAAATATTGCCTGTAAGTTGAAAGCACTCAACGTTGTAATAAATCAATACATTGCTTAGGGTCATTTTAATGAAATACATTAATGCATCACTGTATAAGTGATATTTGCCGAAAGGCCTGATGAAACCATTGCTTCACTTCCCCCAATTTAGCCATCTATACTTTTATATATTTTAATCGGATGGGTCATCACATCACCTGCCAGCAGCCGCCACCCATTAAATTTTTGAAGTAAAATTCCATTATTTAAAATATCTCTAAGCGGTTTTTAACCTATTATAACGGTGAGAGAATAATGCCTCCAGCATATGCATTACTAAACTGCAGTAAGAAACATAAAACTCGCATTAGTCTCGCGTTATACTGTTATTTAGGGTAATATGTAAAATACAATACTACAAACAGTTTCTGCTTAATTCTGTGACCACGCCGATTACAGTTATCTCCTGCTAAGGCAGGTAATCTTCGATAACGTATCATAGGGAAACACACACTGCAACACGGTAGTGAATCTGTGAATATTACATGAAAAGGTAACCACCAAGACCTAAATTACATTAAAAACTGCCTTTTCTTCGGTCCTTTGAGACAATTATATTTTATCCAGATATACTCAACATACTCTGTTCATCTATAATTTAGATGTTAATGAAAAATAAATCAAGAGACTAGACTGGATTGGATTGAACTGGATTTTTCGGAGGGGAGTCGGCTTTTAACTAAGCACCAAGTTGGGAACCTCTAGGAGGGAGGATGAGGCGAGAGGAGACAGAGGGTGACCTAAGGAGCCCCCACATTACAGAGAGCGAGGTCCCTACACTTCACCAGATATGAGCTCCCCGGCATTGGGTTTACAACAAATGTCATCCCCCCCTTCCGTAGCCCCGAAACAGTCGCGAGGCCAGTTTGGACAGCGGAGGTCACGTTCCCAGAGCCGAGTGCACTAGGTCTTGCACAACCGGCATCCCAACTGCCGCGCTTCTGAATAAGACCACTAGGCCGGCTCTGAGACCCGAAGGGGACAGCGTTTTCCTCAGAACATTTCATCTCGCCATGCACCGCTGAGACTCCCGCCGACACGTAAAACCTGGAAGAGACCACCAGATGAGAGATAATATGAAATGATAGTGAATGTGAAAGGGAGGGACAGGATATTCGGGGGATGTAATTAACCAGGACGGCGTCCACCTAGCGACCCGGGAAAACCCCTGAAAAGTCCCGTGGTTCAAGTAGGTCGGCCACGGGAATCGAAAGCGTGTCTCCTGAATGCGGGCCGCAGACGAAATCGCCTGAGTTATTCCGCTCGGAGACTGGACTGGTCAATGATATGGAAGAAATTCGGCACATAGGACCAAACTTGGTCTATTGTACCTCTGACCCCACAAAAGGGGCACTCCCTGAGGAAGAATGAGGCGAGAGGAGACAGAGGGCGGTCCTCTCGAGGAGACATATCAGTGCAGAAGGCAGTGTTCCTACAACTGACTAGTTGGAAACTCCCCGGCAGGCCAGTACTACCAGCATCCCACCCAGCGGGGACCTGAAATGGCCCTCAAGGCCGGCCTGGAGACCAGAGACCATCTTACCGAAGGAGGAAGTGTTTACTGGTAGAATATCATCCTGCCATGCAGCGCCGACACTTCCACCCTGAAACAGACCACCAGATGAGAGATGATATGAAATGATAATGGAGATGAAATGGAGGACAGGAAATTCGGGGGATGTAATTAACCTACCCAGCATTCGCCTAGCAACCCGGGAAAACCCCCGAAAAACCCCATGGGTCAGGTAGGTCAGGTAGGGAATCGAAGCCGGGCCTCCCGCTTGGTGAAGCAGGAAAATATAAACTTTCTCTGAAGACCAAAAATGTAGATAGGAGACTATACAATTGTGAGAGTGCGAATTCCAGCTTTTGCTGTAAATAAATAGATCTTTTGTTGCGTTTATTAGTACACGAAGTCAAATGTTCTGGCGACATTCAGCTTCCACAATTTTAACAAAATGCTTATATGAGCAATTGTTTATTATCCAGAGGTGGAAATTTGGGAAACATCTGCGAACAAAGGAGTAGCATTTGTGACTATGGAGCAAAAGGTTCCAGCAGACATCCTAAGGGAATGGTCAGCTAAATTGGAAATGAGCCTCTCAAAGCCGGAACAGGGTTAAGTGGTTTCTGGTGTCACTGTATTGATGTTCAGTTAATGTTGCTTGAGGAAGTCCAAGGATTTTCCCTTTTAAATCTGAAGGAGACTGGGTTCTAAAGACGAGAACTGAAAGGAAAGCCGCAAAATCCAAATCGACCAAAAGCATGCCCTATAGTAGATTACAATGGCCGAACTGTAGTAGACAGAGCGCCTGTTTCGCCTTCTTTTGTTTCCTATGATGTTTAAAGTTATCGCCACAGTAAGTGCAATTTATGTTTATGCTATCTACAGCAGAAGAGGACACAGTTATACGTTTCAGTTTGTATGAATAGAACCTTAGTTGTTTTTGACACACTGCAGGTTTTGTGCAGTTCGATGGGAGAGATGTTATTATTTTTCGCCATGCATGCTATTCACGTACTGCGGTCTTTTGTTTTAGATGGCGAAACCATATCCATGACACGAAACCCAGTTAACGGACTAAGTCTGGGCTTCCAACGAAGCGCGATTGGAACTGACCCAAGATAACTCTACACCATTCCTTGTATTTGAAATAATGCCAGAAATGTTGTGTGCATTGCGTATTGCGTAGCTTGCTGCAATATAAAGCTTCATTCCCCCCAACCAGGGTTTCTTTTCTAAAACAATGCAGTGGTGCTGTCCCGTCTCCAGTAACAAAAGCTCCAATAAAGTTAAACAGACCTTTTTGATGGCCTGAGAGAAGTATTTTATACGTTGCAAATAAAATAAACCAAGCTATGTTACGTCATTCCTTATGGAGCAAACATAGAAACCAGACGTTCATTTCGTTACGTAGCTGAGAAAAATACGAGACGGGCGACCTCTATTCCTGCAGTAATTAGCATGTCAGCCTGCCAGTTTGTACAGACTCCTGAGTCCTAAGAACTTTTTTTTTCAAATTTTTCAGTTGGGAATACTTTTAATGTGTTGAAAGTAGAATGGTAACTATTGAAAAAATAAGAAAAAATGAGTTTTTGAAAAATGAATGGGGTGAAATTTATGACATCGGGTCTCAATAAGTACTCCCCTGAAAATGTATAATTTTATTAACAAACATTTTTTACACATGAAAGTGTGTAACATGGTTTCTTTCCTATGTTAGGTATAGAAAGATATTATATTTTGTGCATTCAACATAGGTGTTGCTTTTGCAACCTTGAAATCAACATCGTTGTACGTATTATGGTGCCATTGAGGCATGTGGTCTGCTTTATTAGTCCGTTTTCCTTCCTTTTCTGGATCGATTGTTGGTGCTCCCAAGCTTAGCATCGTTGTGTTGCCGCCGTCTTCAAATGCATCATCAGCATCGTCATGATCATCAGAAATAAAGTTTGTGTCAGATTCATCCAATATAGCTTTGACTTCATCCCAGTCCCTCCACGAAATAGTAATAACATAATAATTACATGTTAACCATATAGCAATGCCAGATAACGTTTGATTTGTAGTGACTGGAACCTGAAGTGCCAAAATTGACACCACCATTTTCCCGCCTCATTAATAATTTACCTCAGTATACTACAAAGTTCTAACCCACGCCATTAAATAGAGCATAATTTTATAGCAAAAAGAATAGTGGTGCAATTAGCTGAAAAGTCACTTAACAAATAAAATTCACTTACTTCTGTGATAAGTGCGTTGGTGCTGTTTTATTGCGTTCAGACATATTTGCTGTATAATTCCAAAAGCTAAGATTTGTGAACAGACTACACATAGCTACACTCCTGCCAGGTGCTGACCTCTAAGAGAGCTTATATAAAAGTCATTAACTTCTAACCAGTAGCAGTGGCTCACCCGGGAATTTTAAACTTGTTGGTGTTAAATTTAACCCCAGAGGCCTCAGGAGGATATAAAAGGCAAAGAACTGAACCAGCTATAATATGTTGAACGTAATTACAGTAGCTATAAAATAAGGATGGACATGGGTTAAGCCAATACAGTTGTCATACTGTCTTGCCGGTGCCAGTTCCATGGCTAGCGGGCGACAGAGATGGAAGATATATCTTTCTTTGTCTCACCGAATCCACCTAGCAAGTATTATACAGATGATGAATTGTACAGTGATACAATGTTGAGAGAGATCACTTAGTATTTCAGCATGTGTGTGAGAACATATACTGATTGCGTAGGACAAGAAGGCAAGCTAAAGGAATGTGTAATGTAATCACTTTTGCTGTCTCTTCAATTTTTATACTCACCTTCCTGGTATGACAAGAATGGAAGGCTCGTTTAAAATACACAAGTGTTTTCACATAACTCATTCATACATAACACCTATTGTTGCATTTATATCAACAAACATTAGATCTGGCAGCATGAGTGACCCTTGCCAGGTGCACAAGGGTAAACCAGGGTAAATAACAAGAAGCCCAAGAGCACAGTGAGCGGTAAGCACAAATGGAACACCATATCTATTGCTGAAGTCTTACAAAATTTCGAGCAACTTTTTGATATTTTTACTTTGTTTACCGAAGAAAATAAATGAAATAATAAATAAAATAAGAAATGAAGTAAATAAATAAATAAATGAAAGAAAAGGAATGACAGATATGAAATACACATAAATAAATAAATAAATAAATAAATAAATAAATAAATAAATAAATAAATAAATAAATAAATAAATAAATAAGTAAGTAAGTAAGTAAGTAAGTAAGTAAGTAAGTAAGTAAGTAAGTAAGTAAGTAAGTAAGTAAGTAAGTAAGTAAGTAAGTAAGTAAGTAAGTAAGTAAGTAAGTAAGTAAGTAAGTAAGTAAGTAAGTAAGTAAGTAAGTAAGTAAGTAAGTAAGTAAGTAAGTAAGTAAGTAAGTAAGTAAGTAAGTAAGTAAGTAAGTAAGTAAGTAAGTAAGTAAGTAAGTAAGTAAGTAAGTAAGTAAGTAAGTAAGTAAGTAAGTAAGTAAGTAAGTAAGTAAGTAAGTAAGTAAGTAAGTAAGTAAGTAAGTAAGTAAGTAAGTAAGTAAGTAAGTAAGTAAGTAAGTAAGTAAGTAAGTAAGTAAGTAAGTAAGTAAGTAAGTAAGTAAGTAAGTAAGTAAGTAAGTAAGTAAGTAAGTAAGTAAGTAAGTAAGTAAGTAAGTAAGTAAGTAAGTAAGTAAGTAAGTAAGTAAGTAAGTAAGTAAGTAAGTAAGTAAGTAAGTAAGTAAGTAAGTAAGTAAGTAAGTAAGTAAGTAAGTAAGTAAGTAAGTAAGTAAGTAAGTAAGTAAGTAAGTAAGTAAGTAAGTAAGTAAGTAAGTAAGTAAGTAAGTAAGTAAGTAAGTAAGTAAGTAAGTAAGTAAGTAAGTAAGTAAGTAAGTAAGTAAGTAAGTAAGTAAGTAAGTAAGTAAGTAAGTAAGTAAGTAAGTAAGTAAGTAAGTAAGTAAGTAAATAAATAAATAAATAAATAAATAAATAAATAAATAAATAAATAAATAAATAAATAAATAAATAAATAAATAAATAAATAAATAAATAAATAAATAAATAAATAAATATTTAAAAAATAAAACCCGAACGAAAGGCAGGTTAGGGTGTGACGTCACCACGCTGATTTCTGCTGTCCAAGAGGAAGGAAATAGTTTGATGTGTTAGGGTTCCGACAGCGTAGGAAAGACAGGAAACGTATCGGATATTAATAATGCGTACAACTTACATCTTGGGTGTTGTAATATTAATGCTGACTGCTTTAATTAGACTATTGGTCACAGTTTATAAACAATTACATTTTGGCTCTGTGCTGTGAGAAAATAAGTAAAACTTCAACCATCTGAAGATCAGGCATGTTATGAAGTAAATAAAATAAAACAGAGTAATTTTCTCAGCAAATTAGAGGAGACCCATTCAGATCAAAATTACCTGGACATTTTCCGACATTTTCTGTTTCATTTTTCTTTAACTAGTTTATCAATGTCAGGACGTAATGTCTGGGAAATTTGTAATCGAAGGTTGCATGTTTGATTGTGATCCGACAAGGTACTTCGGGATTTGGAATTTGCTAATTACATAACAGAAAAAAAAATTGTTCGCACGCATATGTCGAGCCAAACATACACAATGTCCGTGCGGCAAGTGAATACAACCTCGGGAATCTGGTTTGGGGGACATTCTTTTAAAAGTCAGCCAAGTATGTGTGTATATTTGTATATTTGTACTTCAATAAATCGTCACATTGTAAATTTAAGGCCCTATTTGGTACATGACAGCTACATTGTTGTTATGGAGTGCGCTACACCTGACTAAACCCTCAGACTCGCTACTCACAGCGCCATTTATATAGACAACTTGGTACTACACGGCTCTTGCCTGACGTCACACGCACTGCAGGCCTCGCTCGCGGTCGAAATACGTCTTAACTCTCGAAGCTGTCTTCCTCTGGCCTATTGCAATAAGAAGAACATTGTGACTTCGTTCATTTTCACGGAGCTCAGAGTACTTCAACCAGCTGAACAGTCATTTCACTTTCTTCGTGTCGTAATGAGGTGCGCGCGATGCAGCTTCTTCCTCCGGACGCTTCAGTCGCTAGGGAATTCAACACAAAATGTCCGTAATTTCTTGCTAGGGCACTATTCATTGCGTATAGTCACAAACTCGCTCGGAGAACAGCACTTTTTATCGCAGTCGGTAACTACCTTCGCCACACTTGCCAGAGCGCTCAGTTGCATGTTTCCACACAGACTTCCAGAAGGTTTGATTCCGATACGTGTATACTCTGGGTGAGCGCGCGTCTTATCTGTCTACATTCAGAGAGGCCGATATTGACCTCCGGATAAGATTGGGCCATAGCCATTGCGTCATGAAATAAGGTGCAATAAAAACGTCTTACTCAAAGAGGTAACAGAAGTTTGATGTTTACACATATATAGCTTTTGTTAAGTGTTAACACTTACCTCTCATTACATTCTCCTCTTTTTTAAACTCCATATTGGAATAGGAACAACTTTAATGTTTTCTAGAATTGTGACCTGGGTAACAAGGGAGGAACGAAAAGCAATATAACTTAAGGTACAGATTTAAATGGAATTAATGCAGTTATTTTCGTTTTAAACCGCCATCTGCGCTCGGAATGGTGTATTCCGTTAACTGCCATTATTTGTCTCTAAATGGCTGGACCATTTCATTGACCTGGCACACTAAAAATCACCTCATTAAAGTGAAAAATATATATAGGGTTACTAAAAACAAATAGAATAATCAGTGAATTTTATTACTTCAGTAACAGCTATCATTAGCATTATTCCCTAACTTCCCATTTGTACGTTTTGCACCGATTAGCTTCTAAAGGTTACCAAAATATGGTTATTGGGCATCAGTTACTACCATTCTGACAATAACCGTTAAACATTACTTATGATATTTATTTGTCTGTTTTCAGATACCTATGTCCCTTATCACTTCTGTATCTACACAAAAATCTTGTATCGCCGTGTGTTATCTTTTCTTATGGTTCAAAGGAAATCTAAAACATCAATTTTCGGGATACTGCTTGAGTGGACAAAATGTTACGAGAAAGAAATTCCCGTTGAGAGGAGAACATCTGATTGAGTGCCCTGTAGTTGTAAGTTGCAGCTGTATTTGAAAGAGTGATGACTACGGCGGTTTCATCTGTCCCCTGGATTCCGGAGGTACGGGTTCGGTTCTCGTAGCCGGCCTACGTGACCCATGGTTTTTTCGGGGTTTCCCGGATCGCCAGGTGAACTGCTGGTCCCCTAACTTACTTCTACTTTCAGGGTAGAAAGTGTCAGTGGAAGTCTCGGTGCTGCATGGCAGGATGCTCTGCTCCTGGTAAACACTTCCTCCTATACTAGGAGAGCCTCCAGGCGACCTGGTGCGTCGTTTCAGGACTACGGTGCGTGGGATACCTGTTTTACTCAGCTGCCGGGGAGTTTCCAACTGATCAATTGTGGTGAACCTGCCCTCTACATTCTCATGACTCCCTGGATCGGCCGCCATCTGTCACCTTTTGCCTCATCCTTCCTCCCGGAGATGCTCCACTTGGGGCACAGGCACAAAAGATGAAGTCTGGTCGCAGTTCCGAATTCCCTCAGTAGCATAATCCAATCCAAGAGTGGTGGCTCGAAGACAATGTCTGGCTGGTACTCTTTGGAAAGTCTGAGGTTCGAAGTTCTTTGTCCCGATAACACTGATCCTGCATGTTTTACAAGGCTTTAACTCAGTGGGAGCTGAATGTTGAATTGTCATCTCTGAATGTCCTGTAACTTCTTTGTCTTGTCTTCAGGCTTGAAGTGGATGGCAGGCGAACATTCGTGCGTGGACTGTCTGTCCTGGTGTTCGGTGAGTGACGAGTGCTCAAAGAAACCTCTCCGTGGGCCCATGAAGAGGCTACTGGAGGCGTTAGCGTGTCCCAAAATGTCAACATAGGTGCAGTAGCCCTGTTCAACCCATACTCTCACCCGGACGTTTCCAGAAGCACAATAGGCCTTTATGTCTGCTTTAGTGTCTAATAGCGATAACAGTGTGGTGCCTAACACTATTACCCCGGGGTAAACTAGTTTAGGTACATACACGATTGCGCCATTGCATAAAATGAAGGGTGGTTTTTTGTGTTCTTTACTCCTGTAACGTTAAGTCATCTGGACGATGAATGGAATTGGTGAAACGATGTTCAAATGAGCCCACGGTCTATGGAGCTTGGAGTTAACCCACATTCATCTTTTTAGGATAAGGGAAAACTCTGGAAAATACCTTATCCAGGAAAAAGCACCATAACCGAGATTCCAACTCGGGACCTCTTGAAGGTCAGGAAGACATGCTACCATTTACGCTACCGAGGCGGGCATATGAAGGGTGTTACGTATATGCTATAATAAAATATCAAATAACTATATTTATACTAAGGCCTGAGTTTTTTAAAATATTTATTGAAAACAGACCTCTTATGCCTCCCACCAATAGATTAACGAATGCTTCCATATATTTCAGAAAATTACTTTACTCGAATGGGTGGTAGTGGCTATTACTCAATGTATAAATAAAATTATATTATGATATTTAGAATAACGAAATTAGTACCGTCACAAATGTTCTAATGTGTTACATTCAAGTTAGTTTATCTGCTCACTATCGCTGAGTTCTCATCTCTTCCATAAAAGTTTATTTTTGTATCCTGTTCATGTTAATCGAGATTCACGCTCGCAGAACTCTATCCCCATTACATATTTTGTGCTAAGGTACAAAGGGAATACAAGAGGCCGAGGCAATACCTAACTAATTAAAGAGCAGGACGTTGTACGCTGGCATTGAAATTACATACGCTTACATTACTGTGCAAGAAAAAAGCGAATGGTGACTTTAGTCTCTATAAAGCATGTGGAATTGGCAAATTCAAATTATATTTCGGAATCGCTTAATACACATAAAAATAACGTGATATAATAACGTGTGCTTTAATGATGTTTGCATTTTTCTGTAGCAAAGCTTAATGCGTAGCTTCAAGAACTTAAAAGAATTATGATGAAGAGTATGTACTTTGGAGGTTATTCACGGGATATCAAAATAAATTGTTTATCACGCATCCAGACATCTTCAGACTTTGAAACTCTTTTGTTTAAGTAAATATTGGTATAAGATGTTCCATATAAACGTCAGGTTTTTGTAGTTAGCGCTGTTTGAAAGATTGCTTTACACCTTTAGAATTGATTGAAGTTAAATACTCACTTTCGTATGTATCCACGCACGCACACAACTCGGGCGTTTTCTGTGGTTAATGCATATTATCCTTTAACAATACGAGGGGGTATCGTAAATTGTAATTATCACTGGGTAGTTTGTATGGTAGAATGAGGAAATTTGATCATCATTGATCTCGCGGGATATAATGTTGACATTTTCAGTGAATTGTGTTCTTTCCTTTTGTTATAGTGAGTGGTAGAAGGGACTAAGGTGTGAGGTTGAGAAAACTGAGGTCCGTAGTGTGATAATGTTCCGGGATTTGAAGGGCAAAACCGCCCGGTAAATCTATGATAAGACAACGGCTGTTTTAAGGCAATGATTGTCCTCTTATGGCACTGTTCTGAGGTGTAAAAGGAATTTTCAAATGGTCGCACGTTCCTGACAGATGAGCCAAAACCTGGAAGACCGTCCTTGAGAGATAATGCTGTCACAATGAAAAAAGTGGAGTGTTTAATCCTGGAAAATAGAGAAGCAACCATCCAAGTGATCATGAATGAGACACATCTTAGTTATGGTAGACTCTGGAAAATTATTCATGACGAACTGCAGATGTCTAAGGTTGTCTGCGCGGTAAATTCCAAGCTTCCTGCCCTTTTCCAAAAGCAAACACTGCGTGACCTTTCAAGACAAATGCTGATGCTGTTGGAACAGGATGAAGATTATGTTTTTATCGTCTTTTCTACAGAAGAAACACAGATATATGTAATGTGCAAAAGTCAGCTGGGATGGTCATGCTTTCAGCTTTTTGGGACTGTAGCAGAGTCATCCTTATTATATCAAGATTATCTTGCCGAGGCTCAAACTATCACTGGCAGACACTACTGCAATCTTCTGGAAAAGTTGAAGTAGGTCTGTTAAGATACGACGTGACAGGCTCTCCAAAGGTGTTCGTCTTCTGTCTCACAATGCTCCAGCTCATTCATCTCTAGTTGCAGTTGACAAAACAAGGGAATGTGCCTTAGAGATCTTACAGCATCCACCTTATTCGCCCGATCTCGCACCAAGTGTGCTTCTTTTGTTCACAGAAATGAAGAATTCTTTGCGTGGTCACCGTTTTGAGAACACAAAGGACGTTATTAACGAAGTGAAGAGCGATTTAAGTCCAAAAATGCCGACTTCCACTATCAAGGTTTCGGAAGGTCAAGAAACGCTGGGAAAAATGTGTAAATCTAGTTGGTGACTTGGTAGAGAAGAACTAACTAACACATATCAACACAAACTCTATCACAATTTTTTAAAGTTTGATAATTAAACGTTTACGACAACCCCTCGTAATTTATACCCAATATTCCAGTAATACTATAATGGTGACAGATACGCTTTTAAGATTTGTATATTCCTCCACCAACAAATAGCCCGCCTCGGTAGCGTAGATGGTAGCGTGCCTGCCTCACGTTCCAGAGATCCCGAGTTCGAATCTCAGTCAGGGTGAGTTACCTGGATAAGGTTTTTTTTCGGGGTTTCCCCTCATCCTTCATGACGAATGTCGGGTAACTGTAAGCTCCATGGACTTTGGACTTATTTGAGCATCATTTCACAGAATTCATTCATCACCGTCCGATATGACTCAACGTTGGAGGACGTAAATTACAAACAAACAAAAATCCCCGACAAAACTTAAGTAAACTCTTTCTTTAATATAAACATCTAAAATTATAATGCTAACATTTAAGATAGTGTGTGTGTGTGTGAGAGAGAGAGAGTAACCCTAGAAGCTATGTAATTAACACCAATTTTTAGTGAAATTGGTATCATGTCCAGCGGATTGTAAGCTAGGTACGCTGATATTTTTTCCAGCCTCGTTTGTTATGATGTTGATGATGATAGCTCTACAGGCCGTATAGGCCCTTAGCAGCCCTAACCATCTTCTTCCATTCTACTCGGCCCTCTGCTTTCCCTCTAACCCCCAACTTTCTCAAGTCAACTTCTACATCATCTACCCATCTTTTCTTGGGTCTTCCTCTTCTCCTTCTGCCATCCAGCTTTACTATGAATATCTTCTTAACTACCCTGGTTTCCGGCATTCTCTGCACATGGCCAGTCCACCTTATTCTTCCTTGTTTAATTTTCACAACTATAAGTTCGTCCGCATTCTCCATCCGTCCAAGTCCCTTATCACTCCAAATATATTTCAGAGAATCTTCCTTTCCCACCGTAATAACTGTTCCTCTCTGGTACTCAACATCCAATTTTCTGAACCATACTTTATTATTGGTCTCAGTACAGTTAGATATATTTTAATTTTAGTATTACTACTGACGTTTCTTGATTTAAACATATTGTGACTTTGTGGGTTCGTGAAAAGAAAAGTCCAATTTCACCACTCAAAAATGTTCTTTATTTCCACCGACTTACAGTTAAACTCTTGCCAATTACACAGTATTGCGTGCTGCACACAATTACAATTCACCAGTTCGTCCGTTACAATTTCACTGTACTCGCGGTTACGTAAGCTCCGGTACACATTCACAGTTACGTACAGTCTTCCGTTGCACAATCTTCTCGTACATTAACACGTCACTGACTAACTCTTACACCAAGAACTGCGACTGTCTCCTCACTCACTAACTGACCAACTCTACTCTACTCTGTCTGTCTGTAACCCCCTTTATATAGGAATATCGCCGACTTCTGGTGTTTACAGGATTGTTCCAGTAACAGAAAGATCGAGAACCAGGGGTAAGCAAACAGACGGCACGAGCATGTTTTTTCTCCCGACCGCCGCCTTGTCACCACAGACGAGGGGGAGGTGTGGCTCACACGGACCTCCCCCAACTCCCGCTCCCAGCTGCTTCACAGGGTGTTCCAGCCTCGCGTTACACTGCTCCCTCCTCAAAGCTGTTCGCCCCGAACAGCCCCATCGTAGCGTGCGAGGCGGTCCAGGTGTACCACCAGCATCTGCTCGGAGTCTCAGCCAGAAGTAGCGCTGCCGTAGTTTGTGAATCATACGGTTCGCTCCCAGGTGTCCTCCTGAAGTACCGGCGTGCACTTCCTCCAAGACTTCCGGGACCTTACTCCGGGGAAGTACCAACTGTCCTCTCTGCGCCTTCCCATCATGTGACTCCCATACCCGGAACAGCACGCCCACTCTGGTCTTCAACGAGTGCCATTGGGCCCAGTACGACTTGTAGGTGGCGCTCCTCGGTGCGATGTCCTCCCAGGTTGGCCTCGTCCCTGCGTCCACTTCCCTTAAGAGTGGCCCCAAGTCTGCGTCCGCCAGCTGCTCCCTCCTCAGGCCTGCGCTATCCCAGCCTTCAGCAGGCACTGCCACAACTACTCGGACTGCTGCGGCACGCTCCTTCTCTTCCACTCTTGTGCGCTCATGGCCGTCCTGGATCTGCGATAGGACTCCTCCAATGCAATGGTCGCTAGCGTCGGTGTCCACAATGAAGGCGCCACCCGGTTGTGGGAAACCCAAAATTGGAGCACTGCACAGGGTCCCCTTCGGGTGCTGGAAAGCGTCTTCGGCGTCCTCCGTCCACACATAAGGCCGGTTTTCCTCCGTCAGGCGGGTGAGGGGTTTTGCGATGTTGTCGGCCTTTTCCTCTAAATCATTAAGGCGGTCCTCTACTTGACCCGTCCGCTTGCCCAGATTTGTGACGTCATCCCTCACGCCGGCCAACCGTTCCTCAAACTTTGCGGCGAGAGCCTCGTTCGCCGCCTTCATTTCCGTTGTCAGTTCGGCCATCTTTGAGGTCATTGTCGTGGCCAAGTTGTTGTTAGCCGTTTCCGTCTTCGCTGTTAATTCGGCCTTCATTTCTTCCATCTTCCCTATGATGTTGTCGTTTGCCGCTTCTGTTTTTGCAGCGAGGTTTTCATTTGCCGTCTTCATTTCTGTCAGTTCCACCTTCATTTCCATCATCTTCTCCAAAATTTTCTCCAATGCCGCGTCCATGGTTGTAATGTTCGGTGATGTTATCTTCCCGCTTCCTGACACCAGTGTGACTTTGTGGATTCGTGGAAAGAAAAGTCCAATTTCACCACTCAAAAATGTTCTTTATTTCCACCGACTTACAGTTAAACTCTTGCCAATTACACAGTATTACGTGCTGCACACAATTACAATTCACCAGTTCGTCCGTTACAATTTCACTTGGCCTCGCGGTTACGTAAGCTCCGGTACACATTCACAGTTACGTACAGTCTTCCGTTGCACAATCTTCTCGTACATTAACACGTCACTGACTAACTCTTACACCAAGAACTGCGACTGTCTCCTCACTCACTAACTGACCAACTCTACTCTACTCTGTCTGTCTGTAACCCCGTTTATATAGGAATATCGCCGACTTCTGGTGTTTACAGGATTGTTCCAGTAACAGAAAGATCGAGAACCAGGTGTAAGCAAACAGACGGCACGAGCATGTTTTTTCTCCCGACCGCCGCCTTGTCACCACAGACGAGGGGGAGGTGTGGCTCACACGGACCTCCCCCAACTCCCATTCCCAGCTGCTTCACAGGGTGTTCCAGCGCTCGCGTTACAATATTCTGCAAGGCATAGAAACATCTTTTACCACTTGCTGTTATTTCTTGAATTTCCACTGATGTTTTATTATCTAGTGTTACTATAGATCCCAGGAATTTACATTTTTCCACTCTTTGATATTCCTTCTCATGTAATTTAACTGTAAGTTCTCTTCTTCTTGCAACCCCATCACCTCCCATCTTTATATATTTGGTTTTACTACCGTTCACTACCAATCCTAGATCCTGTGCCTTCTCTTCCAACACTACATAATTTCCTCAAGAGCTCTTATATTCCTTACGAGAATTGCCACATCGTCAGCATATGTCACTATTTGTACTGATCTGGAAATTATGGTTCCTCCAGGGTTTATGGGTAACTGTCAGATTACTTTTTAGGTGCTAAATTAAACAGCAGTGTGGATAGCACATCTCCTTGTCTCAACCCCCTCTCCATGATAAACATACCTGATAAATCTTGTTCCATTCTAACCTGCATCTTGTCAATTCCATAGTCATTCTTGTCAATCTCACCAGTTTCAGTGGTATTCCGAACTCTCTCATTATCTGATAAACATACGCCTGTTCTAAATCTACATACAGCTGATAAAGCTGCCTGTTATATTCATAAAACTTCTCCAGTTTTTTTCGCAATATAAAAATCTGGTCTAACGAAGAGCGTAGCCTCGTTTTTACTTAATTCACAAAGTTTCTGTCGTTTATGTCTGTGAAGTACTTTATTCTTATTGCCATTTTAGTCTAAGTTAATAAATGTTTATTTGTTACGAAGTACGCTTGAAACCATGCAATTCATCATCCGCTGTTTGATTTACGGCAAACTTTTCCTAACTTATAGCATTTGTTAAACGTTTCAGCACATTTGGTACCAATCTAAACTTTACTTGGCAATATAGCTCAGTGAAACAGAGATCCGAAAACTATGCGGATCAGCAGCGTGCATTCCTTGTGTATAAAACCAGACTTAAGCCTATATCAACCTAATGTAAAAAATTTAGGATTCCTTGGAACTACTTCCTACAAAGTACAACAAACCATATAATTATAACCCAAAATGAGTTTAACATGAGGTATGAAATGCCCTATGTATTTAAAATAAGGAAAGATATTATCAACATCATCATCATCATCATCATTCCTATTCTTCTTTCTATTCTCCTCCACCTCCTCCTTTCCATCCTCCTCGTCATTTCTCTCCTCCTTTCCATCTTCCTCCTCCTTTCTATCCTCCTTCTCCTTTCTATCCTCCATTATATCCTCCTCCACATCATCATTATCACCATCATTATTTCCGCCAGACTTCGTCCTTATCTTTCCTATTTATTGCTCCTGCTTGAATAAGATATTTGCCTAAATACTCTGTGAGGTCTTCTACTAAAATTGGGATACCTAAACAATGCGTGTCAGTTACAGAAATTAATACCGTCCTGGTATTTTGTCACGGTACACAGTAGTTAGAGCAATCAGACGGGGACCTTGAGCACCATGGTTCAAATCCCGCCTGTGGCATTCAATTCTTCAGTCAGATTCTACCTTTCCAAACCTTGTCCTATACATGCCAAAGTGCGAAAGAAAATTATTTTTACTCTACTTTAGTGTTTCCAATTTTATAAACATCCCGGATCTGAAAAATAGGTGTGGTTACAAAGTTTGGTGATTTGTATGAGGTAATTTCGGGATGACATATTTTAAACGCAAATTGGTAATATTTTAAGAAAATAGCCCTAACCAATCGATCTTCATAAATTTAAAGCAATGTGTACTTCAACCTAATGTATTTCATTGCACTAGACTCTAAGTGTGGTAAGAAATAAGCTTCTAAAGTAATTGGTTTTAAAAGCATAATTTTCGATCAACTTTGAGCTTAAGCTTTTGGTAAAATATTTAGCTCTCAAAAGTTGGTGATATGGCGGCGTAACACATTTACCAAATACTAACAAATGCCTGGCAAGTTACATTCTACGATATATTGGTGAAAATGCCTGTCAAGTTTCATCCTAATAACTTAAAAATTAATTTTAAAGAACATTTTTACTTAAAAATACCTGAGATAATATGTTCTCTTGGCAAAAACGCCTTCTGGGCTACGGAAAACTTAAAACAACTATCTCATATTCATTCCGATAACGAAAAGCTTTATATAAACAGACACTTAGAGAAAAATAAATAATAACAGCTTTAATTCTCAATTTGGACTTCTCTTTTTTATTTAAAATTGTCTTACAATTTTCATCGATCGCGATCTTAAAGCTATAGTTACATACCTATAGATGATAAGAAACTGAAGAGGACATTCCAACACAGTATAGAGTGTATAACCCTTGCCACCTGCCTCTTCTCTCAGATGCGAAACTTCCAGAACCGCCATCCTTAGGCAATATATGTCTGATTTAAGGCACAAAGCGTAATCTAGCGATTGAAGGTCCAAAGCCGCAAAGCGTAGCCCCGGAACCGAGAGTCCTGAGACACAAGGTATATCTGAGAGTTTGGACGCTGTAAGTTGCAAAGCGTAATCTAGGGATTAAAGGTCCCAAGCCGGAAAGCGTAGCCCAGGAACCGAGAGTCCTGAGACACAAGGTATATCTGAGAGTCGCAAAGCGTAGCCCAGGAAGTGAGAGTCCTAAGACGCAAAGCGTAACTGAGAGTTTGGACGCTGTAAGGTGCAAAGCGTAATCTAGGGATTAAAGGTCCCAAGCCGCAAAGCGTAGCCCAGAAACTGAGAGTCCTAAGACGCAAAGCGTAACTGAGAGTTTGGACGCTGTAAGGTGCAAAGCGTAATCTAGTGATTAAAGGTCCCAAGCCGCAAAGCGTAGCCCCGGAACCGAGAGTCCTGAGACACAAGGTATATCTGAGAGTTTGGACGCTCTAAATTGCAGAGCGTAATCTAGGGATTAAAGGTCCCAAGTCGCAAAGCGTAGCCCCGGAACCGAGAGTCCTGAGACACAAGGTATACCTGAGAGTTTGGACGCTCTAAATTGCAGAGCGTAATCTAGGGATTAAAGGTCCAAAGCCGCAAAGCGTAGCCCCGGAACCGAGAGTCCTGAGACACAAGGTATATCTGAGAGTTTGGACGCTCTAAATTGCAGAGCGTAATCTAGGGATTAAAGGTCCCAAGCCGCAAAGCGTAGCCCCGGAACCGAGAGTCCTGAGACACAAGGTATAACTGAGAGTTTGGACGCTCTAAATTGCAGAGCGTAATCTAGGGATTAAAGGTCCAAAGCCGCAAAGCGTAGCCCAGGAACTGGGAGTCCTAAGACGCAAAGCGTAACTGAGAGTTTGGACGCTGTAAGGTGCAAAGCGTAATCTAGTGATTAAAGGTCCCAAGCCGCAAAGCGTAGCCCAGAAACTGAGGGTCCTAAGACGCAAAGCGTATCCGAGAGTTTGGACGCTGTAACTTGCAAAGCGTAATCTAGGGATTAAAGGTCCCAAGCCGCAAAGCGTAGCCCCGGAACCGAGAGTCCTGAGACACAAGGTATATCTGAGAGTTTGGACGCTCTAAATTGCAGAGCGTAATCTAGGGATTAAAGGTCCCAAGCCGCAAAGCGTAGCCCCGGAACCGAGAGTCCTGAGACACAAGGTATATCTGAGAGTTTGGACGCTGTAACTTGCAAAGCGTAATCTAGGGATTAAAGGTCCCAAGCCGCAAAGCGTAGCCCCGGAACCGAGAGTCCTGAGACACAAGGTATATCTGAGAGTTTGGACGCTCTAAATTGCAGAGCGTAATCTAGGGATTAAAGGTCCCAAGCCGCAAAGCGTAGCCCCGGAACCGAGAGTCCTGAGACACAAGGTATATCTGAGAGTTTGGACGCTCTAAATTGCAGAGCGTAATCTAGGGATTAAAGGTCCCAAGCCGCAAAGCGTAGCCCCGGAACCGAGAGTCCTGAGACACAAGGTATATCTGAAAGTTTGGAGGCTGTAACTTGCAAAGCGTAATCTAGGAAATTATGGCCCTAAGGCGTAAAGTATATCTGAAATATTAAGTGCTCTGAGAAACAAAGCTTAAGTGAGTGATATTTCTGGAAATACGGCAGTTAAGAAGAAGGCTGCCATTGAAGAACGGCGGCGCACCTTAGCCCAATGGTCTTGGGTGGGGGAAGTTAGTTCCCATTAACGGACAGTGCATATTAAAGTTATGGTACAGTTTTAAAGGCTTTTATTGGAATAAAAATGGTTAACGCCTGACCAACCCGTTGGAATGACATTCGTTCTAGGTCCAAGATTGCGTGGTTTGTACATACAATGCCATACCTTTCCTATATGTATAAAACGCCGTAAAACCCTTGCTGTATATCTCTGGAACTCTAAACGCATGTGGAGGTTATTCTAGTGATTACAATTCTCATTCTAGTTTGGATTGTTCAGCTTGGGTGCGAAATAGGCCGTAGTTTAGCCGCAAACACTTGACTGGTTCCAATAAGCAGACGTTTGTTTTATATGTTTACACACATATGAAAGAGAATCAAAAATATGAAATGCAGGAATCCCTAACATGTGTTTGTGTGTGTTTATTATTTTTTGTTCTAATGGGACCTATTCTTCAAATTATGCTACACTATATTGAAATGTAAAGCTTACGGTAAAATCCTACCTGCATGACGTACAACAGCAGCGCCTTTGTCTCCTGTTAAAGAGGAAACGATGATATCGTATATACCAAAAGAAGAAAGAAAGCAAAGTTTTCGGAATTTTCTCAGATTTCACCCTCCGCAGCTAATGATTAGGTTAGTATAGACAGTAAGTTTACAGGCGGCGTATTTGCAAGTGACGTTGCCCCTCTAAAGGTTGACCGTATTAATTAACACTGCTGTGGATGAAGCCTTCACAAAAGGGATACCCTCACAGTAGCCGCTGGTCTGTTGCTATGGAACAGTTAGCTAACACCCTTCTATGTGCATGCCCTTGCGAGAGCCTTCGTGAAATTTTAATGGCTAGTTAAGCATTAACAAAGGTCCCATTGACAAGCTATTAAAGGCATCGGAGCCTAAGCTTTGTCTTTCCGCTAAAGCAGACAAGTCAGCCAGGGCTTCTTTTGATATCCTGACCCCAATACTGGTTTAACCCCTGTGCAAGGCAAATGCACATTCCACTCCCTTAGATTACTGTCTTCTCCACTTCAACATTTGTCAGCATCTTCGCATATTTCCTGATGCTTACATTCAAAGAAACAAGTGAGGGACAAATATTTAGAAACTTCCTTCGTTTAGAAGTTTCTGTCTATATTTAGATACCGGAAAGAGAAATTACAGTATTTGGTAATCTTGTAACAAATGTTGACTCTGTTCTTCTAGTAGTTGTACATAGCTATTCGTATTGGTAGTCAGGTAACCAACACTGGAAGTTGATCGCCACATACCTATGTTTACGTCATGATCAATATTCCAACTTCAATAAACATTGTCCCGGGACTTCCGTATCCGCTACTGTGCCGCAGCACGTTTATGGTATGTACCTCTAATGCTCTCCTTGCACTTACGTGACAATCGCAGCATCTGCCGACCACGGAACTAAATCACTGTATCCGATATCCACGAATACTGCTGTATTTTAAAAATTAGTTACGATACGGCTGAGCCAAATCAGCAATGCTACGTTCAATTTATATTCCCTTGGCTAATAAACTCTGCACTGTTAGTAGCTAGTAGCTAGTGATTACCATCTGAAACATTCTAAATTTCATCAATGTTAATGAAGGTTGTTTGTTGCTGTATTCTTCCATTCTTATAGCGATTATTAAGGTAGCTATAACATAGGAATGGACATAAGGGGAGGGGGGCTAGGCGTGGCTGTTCTATCGCTACTAGCCAATGCGGTGAGTACAACGTTGTCCACTTAAGCACGCATACTGGCTCGCTTTGCCGAACCATACGGCTAAATAATTAATGTTTCATATTTAAGAGATTTATGATGAATCCAACACCGGACTTGATGTGTCTCCAAACACCCTCTTTTTATGGAAAAATGATGACAAACGCGACGTGGTAAATGTCGATAGGCCAACACCAGTGTTATGTTTAGAAAACCTTTGCGGCGGAGCATCTTCAAAATACACCAGGACATTTAAGACTCGTTGGTATGAGCAACATAATTGTGTCGGATTTAAGGAGCTGGGAAAAGGTACTAACAAAATTTCAGAAGCTCTTCGGGAAAGCTCACGTCTAAATATTGTAAAATACAATGAGAACGTTAAGCTTAACAGACTCTTCATGCAATATCCCATTAGGGAAGTAGACAAGAAATGACATTCCGTGGACATAATCAAGCGAGAACTCTTTAAATAAAGGTAACTATGGAACTTTTGGATTCATATTGTGATTTTGTAGGTTCGTAAAATTCAAAGTCCAATTTGCAGGAATTGAAAATTCTCTTTACTTTCGTAAAAAGATACTTGTACAGCTCTTTGTATCAAGATGACCTAACATACACCAACACAGTCTCTCGTGGCTTCTGCACACTTAAACAAACAACATAATTCACCTTCAAATCACTACACGTTTATCAGTTCTCAACTCGCAACGCGATTTACACACTGACCGTTGACCACTCTCTAGCCGGTCCCTGCCTACACTGGCTCACTTTTTTTTTCGAGTGGAGGAAAAATGCCTTAGGCACTAACCCTGGGATTGGAGTGTGCGACTCCTCGGATGGATTGAACCGCCAGCCCTACCCACTAAAAAAAACCTCCACGGTTGAGAAGTTGAGAGTGAGTCGTTGCTGTACCGCTATTGCACCTGCGGATTCTGGGTGAGGAGATGAGGCCCAGACTAAGAGTCCGGGCCAGGCGAGCGGTGGGCGCAGGGACGTAAGTATGGCCGAGTACCTACTTACGACCTTGGATATTTGGATGTGAGAATGGAATAAGGGATTCTTGCTGAGCACCCGAATAAATCGACGTCTTACGTTCTAAGTACCTCCTACTGTGGTACTGAAACAGAAGGACGATGTCATGAGTACCCATATGTTAGAATTGTTTACTCTCAGGCTAAAGCGGCACTGAGTCTGTCAAGTTGTTGGATTTACAGCTGTATTAGATTACATGTGTGTCATATGGCTTCTAGGAAAGCCTTGTCATTTATTGGTTAGTTGTTGGAATACAATATTCCCTGTCAAAAATTGAAATAAAATTGTTTTGGCAAAAGTCGCCATGTCATATGTGTCATGTTTATGTGTCATTTAATCAGTTATATACATCTATATACATATTCCTTAGTTTACCCCTGGTACTGTCCTGTTTGCAACAGGGACTTCAAGAGCCACTGTCATGTCAGTGTGTGTTGTGTACGTGTGCTAGCAGAGCCATGAGTGACCTTTAGTTAGGGTGGTACTAGATTGTTGAGATATTCACGAACATCGAACTCTGGTTCCCCCAGGCCGAGTCTTCTGTCGAATAATGACAGCACTCGCTTATGCGTGTCATATTGGGTATTGTAAGTCCCTAGATCGCGAATTAGTGGGTTTGGATTTTTGGTCTTCCTGTCGTACAAATTGTAGCTTAACAGCTTTATGTATTCTTCAGCTGCGTGTAGTTTTAGCTCCTCGTGTATTAGATACGCCGGTGCCACTGGAGGGAGCTTTGCGATAACACGCACTATTCTGTTCTGCAGTGTCAGTAGTCGGTTTAAATCACTCAGTCGTCCGTAGTGTTATTTATACACGGCCCACTGTTTCTCGAAGTTCCCAAAACCTGAAGAAGCCATACGAAAGCTTCAAGACCTTTCGAGGCGGTAGGCCAAGGAGCGAGAATTATACAGACGTCACTCCTTCGACATGTGCCAACGAGTTACCCATGTTTGGACGTGGCTTGGACGCTACCTGTCTCTTTCTTTTCTGCCAGCTGGTTTGTCGCTACTTCGACGATCGGGTGCCAATATACAGAGGGAAGCCCTGTCAAAATTAAAAACGACTATTCCAGTATCAATTCCGTTTTTGCGATGCTTGGTTTGCGAATTTAGGTTAGCCAATTTTCCAAGTTACCTAATGCAGTCGTCCACACACATGGCAAAAATAGCAAACAGTGTGATCACTTGACCGCACATTTGAGTCTAAATTGAGGATAGAGACAGTGGCTATTATAACAGAAGAAGTGTATACAATCAATTAAAATACGAGGGGTGTTCAATAAAGAATGATCTTAACCTTTTTACGGACATAGTTTTTTTGCACTAAAATTCAATCTTATTATATTCTGTTAGCTTAATGTGAAAGAAACACGCCGTGGTAGTTTCATTGTTGGTACTCCTGGTTCCCGCCTGTGAGAACCAAGCACGTTCAGACATGTTCAGTATCGCCTACCACTGAAATGGAGGTAACACGCGAGGAAGAATATGCGGCTTTAAAATTATGCTTTCGCCTCAACTAATCTTCAGTTGAAGCCTATACAATGTTACAATAGGCCTATGGAGAGTCTGCTCTTTCCTACAGCACAGCTCTAACGTGGTTTAAAACGTTTAAAGAGGGGAGACAATCAATTTCAAAGGAAGGTGTACGCGGTGCTCCAGTTCCTGCTCTTACGGAAGAAAACATCAACACTGCTGCTGCCATTGTGAGAGAGGATCGACGAATTATCTTAAGATCACTGTACATTTCATTGGGTGCCACCCACAGAAACATTACACATGAGACGAGTTTGTGTGCAATGGGTTCCAAGACTGTTGATTCCTGAACAAAGGCGCATTCGCATGCAGGTCTGCATGCAGTTAAAGTTGAATATTAGAGGCAGATCCGGAGGTTCCTTCAAACGTAATCACTGCTGATGAAACTTGGCTACATTATTTTGATCCTGCGAGCAAACAGCAAAGCTCAGTGTGGAAATCTCCTTCAACACCAGCCCCCCACCAAAAAGCAAAAGTTGTTGCTTCTGCTGGGAAAGTTATGGCCATCTCATTCTTTGGTATTCATGTAATGGTTTATCAGCATGTTGTACCTGCACACACATCAGTAACTGGACAATACTGCAGGGATGTTCTGAAAACATTGCAAGTTCATATCAGGCGCAAAAGACCACATTTCCGTGAAGCAGGCTGGATAATGCACCACGATAATGCGTGGCCGCATATTGCCAATGTTGTTGCTGAATATCTTGCAAAAATCAACGTGAAGTGCATCCCTCACCCTCCCTATAGTCCGGATTTAGCCCCATGTGACTGTTTTCTATTCCCTAACTTAACGAAACGCCTTCATGTGAGGCATTTTCCATCATCAAAAGCAGTGGTGAAGGCTGCGGAGGCGATTTTGAAGGATGTCTCAAAATGGTTTCCAGCATGTCTGTGAAGACTGACAGAAACGCTGGGACAAGTGCAACGCATTCAGGGAAGACTATTTTGAGTAGGGCCATCAAAATTATGAGGATGAGTAAAGGTACGTTGTCAAAAAAATGTGATCATTCTTTATTGAACAGCCCTCGTAGTAACCTCGTATTCATGCCTTTACTAAAGTTAATTATCTTGACCCTAAATCAAATTGTCCATTAATGCCTAATCAAGTGATTCTTTAATATCCCCTAGCACTAAGGCAGCTCTGACAGAGATAAGGTAAGGGGAGAGGAAAGGATATCCTTCTGTTACTGAAGGTCGATTAAGGAAAGGTTGAGATACACCGCTCTTTTTCTCCACAGCCCAAGCAGCCGTAACTTCTAAACTGTGTTACGTCACATGGTAAAATAAGAACCAAATTCTAGACCTAACTACACCACGTTACATAAACAAGATCTGCTAGCTGATACTGTGATCCAGTTTAAATCTAATATAAACTTGCCTGAACTAAGTTGTCCTTGTTTCAAAAAGTATGTCGTCATATGTATAAAGGTACAAAGACGGTGAGGTAAAATTAATTATCTAAGTGCTCTTAATAAAACACATAAATAAATAACGCTACCTTATGTGGGGGGAATAAAAGAGAACGCTGATCACGTCCCTCTCTCTCCCTCTCTTGCGTTGACAAATTAACAGAATGAATGTTGAGCTACTAGTGCAGTTTTGAGGGTGGAGATATTCTGGTTTAAGCCACGAGAGTAGAGGATGTCTAACACTTTTATAGCTTTCATCGGCGATTCGTCCTGCTTTCTTCTTTACCCACAACAGCACATGTGTGTTCTGTGAACGTTTTGTGCTTTTAGCCCTTGGCTTTTATTTTAGAGCAGGCTTTCACTACATATAGAATAGAGTTCCCACGTATCCATGCCCTTTAAAATAACATTACTTATTTGAAGCGGTCAGAAGCCGAATTTGCTTAGTCACTGTTTGTAAATTGTGCAGGAGAGCCACTCAAAGTTTTAAAAAGTAATTTTAAATACCAAAATAGTAATACAAATGAAAGAATCTTATGTGATGGTTACATTTGGAGGTACACAGTACTGTATTGAAGTGTTTCTCACGGTTTCACATATGTAGTGTGTGTTACAGGATATTTTATTATTAAGACTTAACAACTTTACATTTAAAATGGATGAAAATTTGTTAAGTCACTTGACATAACAGCTTCTGATTCTTAGTGTTAGTTTTTCGTATATAAAATATTATAATATTGTAAGACTTGAAGCTTTCACGGCAAGCATTACTAATCAAGGCTTCGCGGGTGATCAACCGTGTCAAATTAATAAACGTCGAGCTTTCGGCCACTGTAAACTCCATGGCCTTCTTCAGGATCTGATGGCCATGGAGTTTACAATGGCCGAAAGCTCGACGTTTATTAATTTGACACGGCTAATCACCCGCGAAGCCTTGATTATTATAATATTGTCACGAGGCATTATTTTGCCGCTCGTAAGCGAACGCCGAGAGAGAGAGGCGGGGAGTGAAAGAGACAGATAGCACCCAAGCCACGCGAATGCTCGTACTAGCAGCGACGGGACGTTGAGAGAGCGAAAGAAATGCCTGGACAGTTCTCTCTCCTTCGCCTGCCGCCTCGAAAGGCCGTGAAACTTCGGGTGGCTTCGTCAATCTTTGTGAAACAGCGGACCGAGTATAAATAAGAGCTTGGCGTGGTTGAGTTGCAGTTGCGTGCCAGCGAGCTGCATTCAGATGTGCAGAGCAGTCATTCGAGAGTTGTTCATGGTGCTGGATGGACGTCTGTCAGACGAACCTGAAGGTTTTGTCTTACGCCATTCTGCGGATATCAGAGTTGTGCAAATGTCTTTCTACGGATTTCAGCAAGATAGACTTTTAATTCTACGAACCCACAAAGTCACAATATGTAGCCATGGATAAACTATTACTTTATTTTCACCAATACATTTCTACTATGGACTAATCCAGTATGCACCTCAGTGCATTGACACACAACATTAACATCAAAACATCACTCCATCTCTACGACATCAACTTCTACGTCACTTCCATATGTCATTGTGTCATAAAATGTGGTACCTTCTGGCAGAGTGACATGTTCGAATAGTGAACGAATATCGTAATAATTTGCTTTCTTAATCTTCCGAAGTCTATCTGGTGTTTTTCGCACTATCACATGTCTTGTGTAAGGCTTGTAACCTCACTACTCTCCTCAAAAGAGACTGGGGACGATAAAGTGAGGAAGACATTGTGTGACGAACTTCTGGTACACATCCTCTTTGGAAATACACACCCGGGATTAAAGTGAATTCAGGAATACTTCTTACAAGGACATGGTCGAGGCCATCTTTGAAGTCAAAAACTTCAACAACTGGAGTGTCATCATACTCCCCATTACCGGTCAGTGGACGTTTGACATGGACAACATCAATGAGCTTCTTCTTTAGTGAATATTTGATCAGTTTCACTCATGTGAAAGGGACTAATACTTTATCCATTGATCGTTTCTTCTTCTCATTATTGCCAAAAATGTTGCCAATTGGCATGAGAGAGCGCCTTGGAATTACGTATAAACTTTCTGAAAGTGCACTTTAGGAATATTTAAAACTGTAATATCTGAATATCCAATCTAAAATGTATCAACAACTGATATAAAAATGCTTTCGTGGCATAGTGCAGTTGTACCACCAAACGGCTAATGCGACAACTACTTGACTTATCAACATTTAACTTGAAAACGCTGGCTTAAGAACTTTTATTTATGAAATTGATGCCCTTTCAACATGCCAGGGTCATAATATGTTCGACCTAACATCTTCTGATCCGCAAATCTTTTAGCACTATTAAAGAACTGGTGTTCAGAATGTTTAGCGCGTGTTTAACAGGATTTCTCAAAAACATTGACTTAACAACTTCTCTATCTGAGTGCTTCAATTCTTAGTTTAGTTTATCTATAGGCATGCGAATTTCTCTGAGAAATAAATATAGATGTCACTCTATTTCTGTAAATATATAATGGAGTAAACGGAGCTCAAGTTGTGCATCACGACCGCCTCAACTACTCTTTTCTTCAGTTTTGTGTGCCTCCACATAAAATTACAGTGCTACCTTACTTCTCCATACATTTCTAAATATAACATTCTTAAACTTTTAGTACCCCGTCTATTTGCTCTTTGGAGCAATAAGGACTTCATTCAGGGTATACGCTTTCATCTAAACTCTGCTTTCACAGAAGCAAAGAGACGTTTTGAGGGATCATACAATTTGTATGACAAATAATAACAGATTCTGCAGTTTTAAATATTTCCCCTGAAAAGGTATGCTTGGGTTTGATTCCCGGCTACGGGGACGAGGGAGATACTATGTGAGTGGTCAGTCCAGCCGAAACCTTCGTCTTGGACCGGCTCATGTAAAATTGCTTCAAGGCCCAACGTGGTTTAGAGCCCACTGTAAAAGCACTAGGTCCACTCATTCCATCACAATTCTCACTCTGACACTTCCAGCCGCAGTCTGGGTGTCCCCACTTCAAAACATGCTGGAATAATGCTACAGTGATGGCCAGATGAGGAACATTAGTCGCGACAAAGTATTTTCTAAACATTTCCAAGACACAACCCTAGTCCTGTTTGGAACTCATTCGACCGTGCAATGAGGAAGTAAGCAGAAAACTGAACTGCAGATAAGGACAGAAGAAAACAATTCTTTGATTTCTATATTGTCCTAAGGGTTACGAAGTTAAAGATTTCAAAACGTGTTTTTGTTTTAGCTCTATAGTGTTCAAAATGGAGAGAAATATCTCTGCTTTTATATTTGCATAATGAATGTGAGAGGACTGTATAAAGGTATTAGTGTTCCGATCGTTAAACCTGCCAGAATTAATTATTTTAGTATACTGCCTCTAGAATTTCCACTATTTTATAAATTCAGTATCCGTAGTAATACATTAACGAATATGTACCTATAAGCACATTCTGTTTCAAATTTTAGTTTTTCGTTGAGACTTGCATATATGCTACAGTTTGGGATGATTGAGGAAGGGACACCGGCTCACGGGAACGTGCCGATGCATTTAATTTCCTGGAGTGTTTTCCGTTATCTAAATTTGACGGAGGTTCCTGATCATTTGATATCCAAACCAGTCCCTTGATAAAACGGCCTCATATTGGTTTTGAGGCATGCAGATCTACATGAAAAGGTGGAGGGACCAATGATACAAGCTTTAATGTAACTTGTTGCTACACTTACAGGCTATCGTTGGTACCAATACATATTAGTTTATCACATATTGGTATAATTGCAATAATGAATGTAGAAATTAGCCTCTCAGTTGCATCTACGGCATTAACCCCTTCCTTGGTGTATGGGGTCTTTCACTACGTAGAAACTGTTTTAATGTGAACGTAGACTTCTCACCTTCCAGATAGGTTTTTTGTACTTTTTATTATAAATGGTCATAATATTTATGGTAATATTACAGTCGGTAGCACAGAATTTTGAATTTTTTTAACAGGTTCGGAAAATACCCCAGGTATAAATTATGTGATATCCATATTATATTACAAATGTAATATAATAATTAAAACTTGGCAACAATGCTCCTTGTGAACCATCATTGGTATGTCCATTGTTGTTACAAATACGTAGTCAATGCATACACATGCATTGTTGTAACAAAGTATTATAAAATACGTTCACCTCGGTAGCGTAGATGGTAGCGTATGTACCTCACGTTCAGGACGTTCAGAGTTTGAATCTCGGTTACGGTGAGTTACCTGGATAAGGGTTCTTTCCGGAGTTTTCCCTTATACTGAGAGACGACTGTCGGGTAGCTCTAAGCTCCATGGACCTCGGACTCATTTGAGCAGCATTTCACTCATTTCATTCGTCGATATGACTTAACTTTTAAGGAAGTTCGTTTCCTTTTTTTTTTTCTCTAAGTGCAGATATAACACATGCGTTATATTAATTTTCTTATGATTATTATAGGATATATATATATATATATCCATATTGTCACCGATAGCACTGTTTTTGTTGGAGCCGCCGCAAAGCCAGAGCTATACGTGGGCAGGAAAGAAAGAGACATACTCAGCGAGGTCTACTTCCCATAAGCCCCAGCCCCGTAGGACCGGGAACCCGGGCCTCATCTGTTATTTTCCATTAGGACAGCACCTATTTTATAAGCTGCCCCCCCCCCCCCGCCTGCACACGGCAAGCAGGACGGATGTGGATACGCCACCTACGCGCCAGTCCTTAATGAACCAGCTACCAAATAACCTTGGTAGGCCGCCAGTGTCTAGCTCACCAGCTACTAGCTCTGCAGGCTAGTCCCCGGGACTTATGAGGCAACCCCCTCCTGGCGGCCCTTGGCGGCCTGGCCAGAGGTACCCAATTGCCCGTGGGTGACGGGAACCACCACCCCCTCGAGACCAACCCATTCCGAACAGCTCCCATTCGGGAGGGGCTCGTTATGTTCGGCCCGAGGTTCCTCTAGTAACGTCAGAGGTACCACGAGTGCTAGGGGTCCGTAGCGCCGCACTTTGGCAGCTAAAAGGGACGGATCCCTTCCCCTACGGGAGAAAGAAAGAGACAGATAGTGGCGCGCAGAATTGGACGATTGCCGATCGAGAGCAAGAGACAAGAGTGATGTCTGGATGGTTCCGTCTTTCTCTCGCTGCGTCGCGATTGTTATCGAACGATCGACTGCATTCTAGAACAATGACTGCAAAGTGCTAGAGCGTAGTTAATTGAGTTGTTAGTGTTGTAGTTGTGTGATGGTTATTGCGACAGTGCACATTTGGAGTGTACCACAGTGATTTCTTTCGTTTGTTTACGTGCAGCGGAGCGAACAAGACGACCTTGAAGATCGCTGTTGTGTATGTCACGTCATTTGTACTGTTGCAAACGTAGTACAAAGTTACTGTTTACTGCATTAAAGATAATTTTAAATTTCTGCAAACAAGACTCTTAATTCTACTAACCCACAAAGTTACAATATGCTGGCTACTGATTCTGTGGTCCAGGGTACAAAACCGCCTCAAACTTCAGGTTTTAAGTGTGTTTAAAGGTAAAGGTCCCATATCGGTAGGTTTTCAGGTACATAAGAGTACTGCCACACACTCGCCATTAACATCCTTGTTCACAAATATCTCTAATGTGCAAGAGAAGTAGCCAAATTGTAGGCAAGTTGACTTGTTCTATGTTCTTGATTTCATTACATTACGAAACAGCTACGCGCTTTCCACAAGGGAGGCACAACTTGCCAAACTATGTACAAATCTACATGTTTAAATTTTAAAGAACATGTCCAAGAGGCTTATTGAGAACTGGAACCAGCGAATGCAGTGCAAATATTGGCTGTAGCAAGTATACGACTGTAACGAATATCGGTGAGGGGAGAAAACAGAATAAAAGTGATTAGTGCAGTGGCCTGTAGGAGCTAATCAGAGGATTTGGGCTCAAATCCCTTTCTGGGACAAGCATTTCCATAACTCCATTAACTTGGTTTATATACTATGTGCATCTATATTTTGTTCCTTCCCCTTGATATTTTGCCCAATTATATGTATATTCAATTATACATTTTCTCATTAATGCTCCACATTTTCTCGTTCTCATGTACGTAATACATTACGTGTACGGTATGTTAAGATATACTAAGCATGTACTTTGTATCCTTGCTGACACTGCACAATACGTAGACCTGTTCGGCGACCACCAATATTTCGGAGCACACTATAGTTATGCTATGCAAGATCATTCTTCCCTATGTTACATATGGTGTTGTGACTTCGTAGGTTTGTAAAAGTAAAAGACAAATATATTATTTCCGTAGAAAGACAGTTTGTACACCCCTTTGCAGCAAGATGACGTAACATATACCAACACAGTCTCTGAAGCCCGCCTCGGTAGCGTGGTGGTAGCATGTGTGCCTCACGTTCAAGAGGTCCCGAGTTCGAATCTCGGTCAGGTTGAGTTACCTTGATAAGGCTTTTTCCGGGGGTTTTCCTTATCCTTCAAGACAAATGTCGGGTAACTCTAAGCTCTATGGAACCTGGGCCCATTTGTGCATCGCTTCAACCATACAAAGAAAGTCTAGTGGCTTCTGCACACAAAAGGATTCACTTTCCAATCACTACACGTTTATCAGTTCTCAACTTGCAACCCCCCCCCCTCTCTCTCTCTCTCTCTCTCTCACACACACACACACATGATTGACCACTCTCTAACTGCTCCCTGCTTACACTGGCTGTCCAGTCCAGTCCCTTTTATAACCAAACCACCGTTTCTCGAAAGTTGTCGAAGTCCTTCGAAAGTTCTCAAAGCTTCACGGCCTTTCGTGGTGGAGCGAGAACGTCCAGACTATCTCCGTCTCTTTCTCCCCTGCTGCTCTCCCTCTCTCTCTCGGCAAGTGTTCAGCGCTAGTCGGTCCGCAGGCGTGGCTTGGGCGCTATCTGTCTCTTTCACTCCCCTCTTCTATCTCTGGATGCTCGTCTACGCAGTGGCAAAACAATGCCTCGCGACAGTATTATGTTGATGACGGTGAAGAAGAAGAAGAAGAAGAAGAAGAAGAAGAAGAAGAAGAAGAAGAAGAAGAAGAAGAAGAAGAAGAAGAAGAAGAAGAAGAAGAAGAAGAAGAAGAAGAAGAAGAAGAAGAAGAAGAAGAAGAAGAAGAAGAAGAAGAAGAAGAAGAAGAAGAAGAAGAAGAAGAAGAAGAAGAAGAAGAAGAAGAAGAAGAAGAAGAAGAAGAAGAAGAAGAAGAAGAAGAAGAAGAAGAAGAAGAAGAAGAAGAAGAAGAAGAAGAAGAAGAAGAAGAAGAAGAAGAAGAAGAAGAAGAAGAAGAAGAAGAAGAAGAAGAAGAAGAAGAAAAGACGAAGAAGAAGAAGAAGAAGAAGAAGAAGAAGAAGAAGAAGAAGAAGAAGAAGAAGAAGAAGAAGAAGAAGAAGAAGAAGAAGAAGAAGAAGAAGAAGAAGAAGAAGAAGAAGAAGAAGAAGAAGAGAAGAAGAAGAAGAAGAAGAAGAAGAAGAAGAAGAAGAAGAAGAAGAAGAAGAAGAAGAAGAAGAAGAAGAAGAAGAAGAAGAAGAAGAGAAGAAGAAGAAGAAGGAAGAAGAAGAAGAAGAAGAAGAAGAAGACAGAAGAGAAGAAGAAGAAGAAGAAGAAGAAGTAGAAGGAAACCTAAATAATGGTGTTCTTGGATGAGAGTACCGGCTTCAGAAACTGGTCTATGATTTCTGACATTTTGCAAAACCTAAACGATAATACCATTTTGTCATTAGTGCATATGACCAGGAATCAAAAGGTCAAAGATAGCGTCATCATTTTTGTCACAGAAAAGCACCACCGCAGTGAACTGTTTCTCAGTGCTTAGTACATAGGAGGTCCTCTACACAGTGTTTAATACTGTAATGCTACTTTTATTTATAAATTTATTAATTTGTAATAAATTTAGTAATTAATTTGTGTATTAACCTAGAATGAACATCTTCAACCTCACAAGAAAGTCACATTTATGTTTCTCACATACATAAACATTTCCGTAGGGTAGGGAATCCGTCCCCTTCAGCTGCCGTGGTGCAAGCGCTCCGGAACCTTAGCACTCGTGGCACCTCTAACGTTACCAGAGGAACATCGGGCCGAAATGCCGAGCCCCTCCCGTAGGAGAGTTGTCCGAATTGTGTTGGACTCGAGGGGGCAGTGTGCTCCCGACACCCGCGGGAGATCGGGTACTAACGGCCAGGCCTCGGCCGCCCGGAGGGTGTAGAGGGTTGCCTCAGAAGTCCCGGGTACTAGCCTGGAGAGCTAGTAGAATGTGTGCTAGATCACCAGGCAGCCCCAACGAGGATTTCGGTAGTGTTCCCTGCGGAGTTGACGCGCGTCAGTGGCGTATCCACTTCCACCCGTCTTGACGTTGTTGTCCATGGGGGGGGGGGGGTGGCTTTTTATACCTCGGGTATTGCCCTATGGAAAGAACCCCGGAGTCCTGAATCGTCTCCCGGGTGATAAACATTGTTTTAGATGTTTCTTCGAAAATTGGTGACTAAATATATAGGTGTGTTTCTCTAATACAGCAATGTGTAGGTATTAGTTTGCTATACGTTTTGTACCGTTGGTCTATCTACTTAAAAATCTTAACGCTATATTAATGAGCATGGGTTATTTTAGCTTGTATATTTTCAATTAAATAACTCAAGTGTTAATCTACACATTAAACATGTATTTTTGAAACAGGAAAAATTAATTTCTTCAGGCTGTCCTCCCTCCAGGCAAATATTGACTACTACGGCATAGAATGCGAATATTACCATTCGAAGCTGTTCACTAGCATGCAAAACACACCAAATGTAAAAATATTTTCAATTTTTCGAGTTAAAATACATCTCTACCATTGGTCAGACGCCTATTTCCCCCATTATTACTTCGACTACCGTTGAACGTAAAGCCTGAAGTCTGTCTGAGTGCATCACACTTGTTCAAAATGTGTACACCGACAGCCTTCTATAAATACAACTTCCCATGATTGGAAGTTGTAAACCTGGATAGGACTCATTTTGCTTGCAAGTGATCAGTAAAACAATTAAGGTGCTTCTTCAGGTTCTATAAGAACGTCAAACATCCAAGCTTTATGAGCTACTCAGTGACAACTGTGATGCTGCAAAGTATATCCAGCAGGATTACAAATCGTAAAGATGAAACTGATGATTCTGAATAGAGAGACCAAATGAAATATTGTGCTCATAAATGGTGTTATCAGAAGAAGCAAAGAATAAATGGAAGGAAGTTTCAAATGTCAAAAACAGAGTAAGACAGCTTCGAGAGTTGTGACGTATTTCAGCCGGGAGTGAGGCCTGCAGTGCGTGTAACGTCAGTCAAGAGCCGTGTAGTACCAAGTTGCCTATATAAATGGCGCTGTGAGTAGAGAATCTGAGGGTTCAGTCAGGTGTAGCACACTAGATGACAACAATGTAGCTGCCACGTACCAAACGGAACTGTTAAATTTACAATGTGACGATTTATTGAAGGACAAATATACACACAAGAGACACTTGGCTGATTTTTACAAGAATGTCCCCCAAACCAGATTTCCGAGGTTATATGAACTTGCCGCACGGACATTGTGTATGTTTGGCTCGATATATGTGTGGCAACAATTTTTTTTTCTGTTATGAAATTAGCTAAGTTCAAACCCCGAAGTACCTTGCCGTATCACAATCTAATACGCAGCCTTCGATTACAAATTTCCCAGACATTATGTCCTGATATTTGTAAACTAGTTAAAGAAAAATGAAACAGAAAGTGTCGGAAAATGTCCATGTAATTCTGTTCTGAATGCATCTCCTCTAATTTGCACAGAAAATTACTTTATGTTTTATTTTATTTACCTCATGACATACCTCACCTTCAGATAAACTACGAGTTGAAGCTTTATATATTTTCTCATAGCACAGAGCCAAAATGTAATTGTTATAAACTATGACTAATTATGTAATTAAAGCAGTCAGCATTAATATTACAACACATAAGATGTAAGTTGTACATAAGCTGTCTTTCCTACGCTGTCGGAACCCTAACACATCAAACTGTTTCCTTCCTCTTGGGCAGCAGAAATGAGCGTGGTTACGTCACACGCTAACCTGCCTTTCGTTCGGGAGCGTATTTGGTGGTTATAGCTGATGGACCTGACGTCACCCCGCCACTATCTGTCTTCCCCTGCTTAAAAAGAACTAAATAAAACCTGCGCCCCTAAAGTACTTATATCGTGGACTAAAAGCAATATTTGAACACGTTAGAAGTGAACTATCTTCTCTTGCGAGCATAAAATCTTTGGATATCATTGTCAATATCCTGGCATTTACAAAAATGTATATAGAAGGAACCGCTCGCCGCTTCCTAAGGTGGCCCGAGTTTGAGGAGATTTTTCGGGGAGCATGATGGACAAAGCGCTATCTGTGCAGGTTTTCTCCGGCTTATATTATTTCCTCTGCCATTCATTCCATCTGTTCCATCATCACTTTTTTTCTTTTATCCATATCGTTCTTATTTAATATCATCTCATTTTTCAATCTCATACTATGATTTGTACTGGTCATCCAATCTGGCTGCCCTCGTTGTTCCTGAATGTGCCCGTTCCTCGAAAATCAGGGTTAGGAATTTAGGTGCAAATTTCGGATAAAAAAGGAAAGGAAAACGTGCTCACATAAGGTAGCAAAACTGCAAAAACGTGCCGGTTTATTCAACTAATCCAACAATTTCTCTTTCACCTATTCTAATTTATTGAATTACAAATATGTACATCAAATTATCACTCATTAGAAACAGGAAAACACATGAAGCTGTTATATATCTGCACATTAAGTATTTCTACATTTTTTTAAAAGTAAGTCTTTTTCTACTAGGAGATAGAATGTCTTTGTAGATACTAAAGCTTCTTTCAGTGGGGGAAAATCTTGTATTTCCTCGGAATGGCAATTCTACAGATGTGGCCAAATCCTCAATGTCCGGATTCTTCTGAACCCGAAACTCAAGAGTGTCTTTGGGGAAGCCATCTAACTGCTCCCTCACGGAAGTAAAAATATCGCACTGTTTCTCCTTCCCAAACATTGTTCTTTTAATAGTTCAATGGCTGCAGTCAGATACCTGTAAGTATGGACACAACATAGTTCTGTCTGCAAATTATGTCTCCGGTAACAGAAGCCTTGGAAGTTGCACTTGCGTCGCTTGTACTCAAGGAAAGCTCAAACTATGTCATTTTGTCAAAATTCTTACACAGCTTAGCAGCACACTTTATCCAAAATCCTCAGTGGGTAATGACCGTAAAATTTGGAAATTGCAGGCAGTGGTTTCCTTGTAGGCCGCAATACGATTCGAGGCTTTCAGCAGAATCTTCTTCAGGGCAGAGACGAACTGATTTGCGATGTCGTATTTGTTCCTTATGGAATCACAAATTATATGAGGGGCAGGAACCAAGCACGTCACGTGTTTCAACACAGGGCTTCAATTGGTTAACCGCTGAAACCATGTATTGAGCCTGGTCCGTAACCACAAGAAGTTTTACAAACTCGATACCATCAGCCAAAATTTTTTGACAAAAGTCCATAATTGATTGCGTTGCTGTACTAGCATTGGCTTTCTGCACCTCATACAGTTTTAACAATATGGATTTAACTTTCTGCGCTGCAATGGTCAAAACTAAAATGTTCAAAACATATCGTTGAGGGTAAGATGGTAAAAATAAAAAATCAAAATAGTAAAAATTTTGGCAAAATGCAACAGTTACTGGGAGTGGAGAGTTAAGGAGGATTTGGCCATTTCCTCCTAGAGGTGCACGCTTAATCGCAATGCTGTATTTCAGTTGAGCTCCACCTGGAAAACGGCCTTAAAATGGAAATCCGTTGACTTAAGAAGCACATATCTACCCAGATTGACCAAGTTAAGTAGTTACGTTTCTTTGACCCAATAAATTTTCTATACTCACACCATCTCCTGACCTGGCAATTAATTTACTGAAAACAGTCTTTTGTTCAGTAATGCGAATATTGATAGTGTTTTATCTTTGTGTATATTTGTGTTATATCCAGAGATACATTTTGTGGTTATAACATTTAATAAATATCCTGATGATGGGAGATATGTACGCTCCTGGAACGTCGATTTCTAATCGTCTTTTCACCTGGCTTGTTTCCAGATAAGACCTCTAAGTTTAATTTAATTAATCTTAGTTAATTCAGGAAGTTAAACTGTTTCCTAATCCAAAGCGAACACTGTACACATATAGTAATGTCTGGGTGTTAACTCAGAAGACACAAGTGACTCGTTAAAGGCGAACACAGAAAATAACAGAGATTATATTCCCAATTTAAACTTTTTTTAAAAAATTAGATATACTAATTAAGTGGTTTAAGAGTAACTAGTCGTAAAAGTATGCAAAAATGGCAAGAAAGTTGCGTGGGTAGAACACACAAGCATATACACCGGTTCTCCCAGTTAGCGCCCCCTTAAGAATGACCTTATTGAGCGAATGGAAGCTGCCAGGGAGGTAACAACTTTTTAAAACGCCTCAAGAGTTTAGTTTGTGAAGCGAAACGTTGCGAATGCAGCATAAATTTCACACGGCCCGAAGCGCAAGAACTTTGAAACTTAATTTTTAAAAGAGATTTCAAATACCAACTAGCAGTCTTTTCAGCGCATAAATGTGAATGCTTGGAGTACAGGGTTAGCAGAAAGTTGTTTTTTTTTATCCCATACACCAAGTTTGGCTGGCGGCGAGATAACTGGGAGAATGGCGCATTATTGCGGGCAATAAATGTTGTAAACTCATTGTTAGAATTTCACTGAATTATGTCTCTAATGTTAGCAGATGCTAGCAATAATTGTGGCCTATTTAGTAGTAATTTTACCTGTGTTTAACGTCAATCAGAGGTCTACAGAGATGATGCATGAAGTGACGTCGGTGCAGAAAAAAGGCGCTTAAGGAAACTGAATTATTTTACTTACTACTGACGAAAACAACCGCCACTCACTCTTACTGAGATTCAAGCTCTAGCCCATTAGAAATTAGATAAAGTAACTCATTTTCTAACGTCTTCCAAAGTCAAGACATATCGGACTGTAAATCTATAAGAGGCTATAGCAAAGGGTAAAATGTTAACTTGTAGATATTCTTGTAAAATAAGAAATAACTTCTGGATAGATAGAGTTGACATGAAAAATTCAATGCCCGGGCCGAGATTTGAACCACGGATATTCTGGTCTCCGTCCAGTCGCCCTTACCCATTAAGCTACTATGCCCATCATGCCGTCATAAGCCCGCCTCGGTAGCGTTGATGGTAGCGTGCTTGCCTCACGTTCAAGAGATCCCGAGTTCGAATCTCGGTCAGGGTGAGTTACCTGGAGAACGTTTTTCCGGGTATTTCCCTTATCCTGATTGACGAATGTCAGGTAACTCTAAGCTCCATGGACCCCGGACTCATTGGATCATCATTTCAACCATTTCATTCATCGTCCGATAGACTTAACGTTCTAGGACGCAAAATTTAAAAAAAAAAAATGCCGTGATGACATTAAATTCTCCAATTGACTCGTATATTTTCCCGATAAACCACTAGGGGCTATCGCATCCGAGATCCACCGTTTGTGGCGACTTACTATCATAAGTACTTGAGTCCCAGGCTTCATCATTTAACTCTTATTATTTTAGTTAATTGATGGAAATTAATAAAATCTTCACACTAGCCGTGTATAGGCTAATATTTTGGATAGATAAAGTCGACATGAAAAATTCAATGGCATGGCCGGGATTTGAACCACGGATCTCCTGATTTCCGTCCAGTCGCTCTTACCCATTGAGATACCATGGCCAACATGCCGTTATGACATTACATTCTCCATTTGACTCGTATATTTCCTCAGTAAACCACTAGGGGCTCTCGCATCCGAGACATACCGTTTGTGGCGACTTACTATCGTAAGTACTTGAGTCCCAGGCTTCATCATTTAACTCTTATTATTTTAGTTAATTGATGGAAATTAATAATTTCTTTACACTAGCTGTATACAGGCTAAGGTTTTGGATAGATGAAGACGACATGAAAAATTCAATGGCATGGCCGGGATTTGAACCAGGGATCTCCTGGTTTCCGTCCAGTCACTTCATATTGACTATCAAAATCCTTAGCCTATATATGCACCGGTGGTGTGAAGAAATGCTTAATTTTCGTCATTTAACTTAAAAAGAGAACATGTATTTTAATGCCCATTCTGAGCGCACTTTCTCATTAATAATATCGGACTATGACTGAAATTGTTGAAATAATGCCCAAGTGAGCCCAGGGTCCATAGATCTTAGAGTTAACCTACATTCGTCTTTTACAATCAAGGGAACCCCCCGGGTAAATCACCATGACCGAGATCCGAACTTGTCACCTCTTGCATAAGAGGCAGACACAGTAACATGGATCTTTCTGACCTCCAAATAGGTGCTACTTCATGACCATAAACAAGGTTCAGCACTCAGTTAATACCACTACAGACGATATAAACTTCACACTACACAGATCCCGGTCCCCTAAAATGGGTACAATGGATTTATATAAGGAAAACCGTCAAATTTGAAGTTCTAACTAAAGTATTTGAGTGGCTTGAGCGGCATCTGTCCACAGAATAGCAAGTCCATATACAGTACGATAAATAAAAACCTGAACCGTTTAAATATGTCTTAACCTTTTAACCAATAATAGGACACACGTGCAACTTTGGGAGTATTGAATACATCCAGTGAAATTAGGTCAGGAGATCCGGGGACCAACAGACGTTTGAGATTATTCGATTATCAAAGCAACTGGTGACAAGTACCATGGTATCATTAGATGTATGGCACGTTACTCCATCTTGCTCCACAGATATCTTGAAGATACCCACATAAACTTCAGTGTCTACAGTCATATCAAAGAAAATGGGACCAACGATCCTGGAAGCTGACACCGCGCACCATACTCCAACCTTTTCATCATGCAGTGGGGTTTGGTGTATCACTTGGGGGTTTACAGCAGCCCAATATCTGGTGTTTTGTCTGTTCAAGAAACCATGCCTCATCTGTAAACCACGATATGGTGAGAATGTCTGGACGTGGAATAAGAGTACCCTGAAACCATGGACAGTAACTAATTCGTTTATCATAATCTGCTTCTTTCAGTTGTTGCACCATATGCACTCTGTAAGGTCGCAGCTCTTTGACATGTTCCATGTGAATACCCTGATTCCTGGCTCAATCGACGCAGCGATTTGTTTGGAGAGTTCAATAGCTTTCTGCCAACATGTGTAACAGTCTCTGCATTCAATGGCGGTCTATGTTTTCCACTCTCACTAATGAGTATATCAGTTGTCTCCAGCTTTCTTACGAGCGATAAAATTGTTGTCTTTGTCGGAACATCACGTACATTAAATTCTCTTCGAAATTCCCGTTGTGTTGTCACCAAGGAATTTATCTTCCAGTGTGTTTTCAAAATGCAAACACGCTCTCGTAGTGAGTATTGCCTGTTGCTCTTATGACTGAACATTCAAGACTGTCAACAATTACCAGTGTTGTCAATTCTCCAAGAGCTACAAATTTCATAATTCTACGAGCTTTCAAAAGCAAATTATGGCGTAATGAAACAGTTCAGTTTTATATGGATCGCTTTGTATCTCCTACTTTCCTTATAGTGAAACTTAAGTTTACCACTCTAATAGTTTGCATCAGTTTAATTCTCAACTATTTGGTACAGCTTACCTGGGTTACGGAACTAAGCAGATGTGCAATACATTAATGCATTAACCAGATCAAAACTACTTAAGTAAATTATCAGAGTGACAATGTAAATCAAAATATAGATAATTAGCTAACGAAAAACTGAACGGAAAGGATGCACGTTAAGGGTTAATTGCATGTATATAGTAAAACTAAAAGTATGCATCCTACACGTGTGTGTATGTGTGCGCGTGCGGTAGCGTGCCCACTATTGAGACGCTCTAAATCATTCTGTATCGTGCTTCAAATATGTCAATTTTTGTGAAAAGGTAAGATTTGGTTTTTTCCTTATGTTACCGCATATAAGTCTGGTATATTTACTCAAATATTGGTAAATGTATTGTGTTCCAATCAATTTGTTATTACGTGGATCAAGGCTTTGGGCTGGCGCAAACATAAGAGTAACTGTAGACCCAGGACAAGAAGGCAAGCTAGAGGAATGTAAAGCGTAACCACTTTTGCTCCCCTAACAGTCTTTATGCTCACCTTCTCAGTATGACAAGGATGGAAGGCTCTTTTGAAATACACAAGTGTTGTCACATAACTCACCCATACATAATACCTATCACTGCATTTACTACAACAAACATCAGATCTGGTAGCATGGGTGACTCATATACACTCTCATACACTCATTTCCTAGTAAACAGATCCGCTATCGGAGCAGATAAACAGTTCAACCTCCTCTACCCTTCATACCCCTCTAGCCTTCTTGTCGTGGGTATACAGTAGATCTGTCAGCATAGATGACTCATATACACTCTCATACACTCATTTCCTAGTAAACAGATCCGTTACTGGAGCAGTTCAAGCTCCTCTGCCCTTCATTCCCCTCTAGCCTTCTTGTCGTGGGTATACAGTAGATCTGTCAGCATGGGTGACTCATATGCACTGTCATACACTCATTTCCTAGTAAACAGATCCGCTACCGGAGCAGATAAAACGTTCATCCTCCTCTACCCTTTATACCCCTCTAGACTTCTTGGGGTGGGCATACCGTAGATCTGGCAGCATGGGTGACTCATATACACTCTCATACACTGATTTCCTAGTAAACAGATCCGCTACCGGAGCAGATAAAACGTTCATCCTCCTCTACCCTTTATACCCCTCTAGAGTTCTTGTCGTGGGCATACAGTAGATCTGACAGCATGGCTGACTCATATACACTCTCATACACTCATTTCCTAGTAAACAGATCCGTTACCGGAGCAGATAAACAGTTCAAGCTCCTATGCCCTTTATACCCCTCTAGCCTTCTTGTCGTGGGCATACAGTAGATCTGTCAGCATGGGTGACTCATATGTACTGTCATACACTCATTTCCTAGTTAACAGATCCGTTACCGGAGCAGATAAACAGCTCAAGCTCCTCTGCCCTTCATTCCCCTCTAGCCTTCTTGTCGTGGGTATACAGTAGATCTGGCAGCATGGGTGACTCATATGTAATATCATTCACTCATTTCCTAGTAAACAGATCCGCTACCGGAGCAGATAAACAGTTCAAGCTCCTCTGCCCTTTATACCCCTCTAGCCTTCTTGTCGTGGGCATACAGTAGATCTGACAGCATGGGTGACTCATATGCACTCTCGTACACTCATTTCCTAGTAAACAGATCCGTTACCGGAGCAGATAAACAGTTCAAGCTCCTCTGCCCTTCATACCGCTCTAGACTTCTTGTTGTGGGCTTACAGTACTTTAGTCGCTAAGCTATGTTCACTCACAGCGGAAAACTATGAACTAGTTGAAACAAAATCAAATAATTTTGAGTTTAAGTTTTTCCACTGTCATTCAAAATAACTGAAGAGCAGTTGAGATAAGAAACAGTTAAACCTTTCCTATTAACTACCTAAAGAGATATGCTCTCGTTATTAAGACTGATCGTAAGTAACTAAAATTGGAGAACATCGTTTAGTTTCCGAATTCACTCACCTGTACATAAACAAATGATCCTCAGATTTGAAAAGCCATATCAAGAGAGATTTTAGTTGGTACAAACAAATACGTGTTATTGCAGGCATATGTTGTGATATTTTCATATTAGGGAAGCAAAATAAATGCGTACTACTGTCAGTGATTTGGTTCAATAACCGCTTTGTTTTTGCAATTGACAGTTTATTTTATCGAATAAAGAGCGGCATATTGTTCTCTTGCAATCATTTGTTTTTCTAAATTACGTTTAGTCGAGAAAGCGGAGATAGATATAATATATTCTGCAGTCTACCTCTTCAGATCTGCCAAAGGTTAAATAATTGATGTCCTGAGTGTATTCCCTGGTGTAGGATATAAGTGGAATGCCTGTAGCGGGTGTTGGTTTGGAATTCTACGAGGCGTGTATTGTGGTCGGGAAGGGGGGAGCGTAGTACCCGGAGCTGCTGGAACTGCAGTTGCGGACCAAGTTGTGCGCTTAGAGAGAGACGGAACGAGGTGGTGAAGATGAATCGTTTGGTAAAACACGGCTGGGACAATTAATCCTTGGGAAGACAACGCCGGAATCATGGACCTACCAAACGTTGGCCAATAAATTTGGTGTTGGACAGCCACCACTACAACGTCGGTCCTTCTACCTGCGCGCGCTATTTAAGGTCTTCTCATAATAATTAGCAAGGATACTTGATGCCTCAGCATTGAGGTGGCAAACTCGCAAATTGCTCACTAGGTTATGTTGTTGCCTCTTTACAGTTGGTGGAAGTGAGTCTATCTAACGTTCAAGAGGTCCCCAGGGGATAAGGTTCCCTTCCGGGTTTTCCCCTTAAAGCAATAATTTTTAATGGTGAGCAAATAAGTTGGCGACCAATGGTTACCACAATTGGGACGCCAATTTGATACAATAAGTTTTGTATCAAACAAAGTTCCACGATGTCGTGACAATTTGTAACTAATAAGTCTGACAAGGGTTCCACGTTGATGCTACTTTGAAGCTATTATAATGTGTGGCTCAGAGTAAAACAATGAGGTTTCTCACAGGGTATGCGTGGATGTGTGTGTGAGATGGATATTTTAATAACACTGGAATGCCCGTTTCCAACTTATTTATTTACTGCTTCTTTTTTTTTGGAACATCGAAATTGAAGTTGCCGACCAAGGGTTACCAATATCCCTGTTTAGAGTTACTGACGGCAGAATGTTTATTACTCGATAAACTTTATTCGTTCCTCACGTATATATGAACCGACAAATATCCAAGACAGAACAAGAGGACTGCCCTAATCGCCCTCACGCCTCAGACTGCTCTAATGGGCTCCACGCCGAAGATTGTCTGAATGACCACAGATGCGCGTGTGGGTGTACCACTTTTACTTTCTGAAAACTCCTTTTCAAGCAAAGATCCCTTTGTAGCTGTTTTGTCGCCATTATGAATGGTTCAAAGAATACCCTATTCAACAAGTCAAGTGAGCCCCTTTAGAAATCTGCTAAGGACACTGTTTCTTACATTGCTTTTGTTATAACAACGTTCCCCCACACTGCTATTCGACTTAACTGGCCTTGCACGTTTTGTAACAAAGAACAAACATTCCTTTGACATCCATCATGATTCTTTACTTATGACAATTCTTAATTTCGGTATCACCTTATCCTAAAAAACATAATTTTCAGCTAACTCTAATCTCTATGGATCCTGCACTCATTTCATCACTATTTCACACATTTCATTCATAGTCCAATTTGACTTTAAGTTGCATATAAACTTAACACAAATAGTTATTCAGCTATCAACTGAATTCTGGGTTTCTCCTTCATTACTGAAGAAATTGAATGATAAGGCTGACTTATTTGATTGATGAAAATTTATCATTTCTTCACTCTAGCCGTACACAGTCCCCAAAAGGGCGTATCTCGAATACGAGAGCCCCTAGTGGTCTACCGGGGAAATATACGAGTCAACTGGAGAACTTAATCTCATGATGGCCAGCTGGTCATGGTAGCTCATTTGGTTAGAGCGACTGAACGGAAACCAGGAGATCCATGGTTCAAATCCCGGCCATTGCATTGAATTTTTATGTCGGCTCTATCTATCCAAGATCTTAGCCTATGTAAGGCTAGTATGAAGAAATTATTGATCTCCATCAATTAACTAAAATAATAAGAGTTAAATGATGAAGCCTGGGACTCAAGTACTTACGATAATAAGTCGCCACAAACGGTGTATCTCGGATACGAGAGCCCCTAGTGGTTTACCGGGGAAATATACGAGTCAAATGGAGAATTTAATGTCAGGACGGCAAATTGGCCATGGTAGCTCAATGGGTTAGAGCGACTGGACAGAAACCAGGACATCCGTGGTTCAAATCTCGGCCGTGTCATTGAATTTTTATGTTGACTTATTTAGTTTAGACAGTTTTCTAAATTGGAATGTAATTCTTATTTTGGCAAATTCTTAGCGATTATGGGCAAAATTTTAAAAATGGTACTGCATCTCACACTTTGAGCTCCGAATACTGTTCCACTGTAAATCCCTAACTGCTTTAAAGCTTTGGTCTAGTGTGATCCATATAAACCTGAACCATTTCAATAGGCCACAACTTTTGAACCAATAAAAAGACACAAGTGCAACTTTGGGAGAATATAATACACAATTGGGAGATTACATTACACTATTTACATTTCAGAGAAAATGTTGGAAGTGTCCTCGACCAGCATCTATACATGTTTGTACTCGTCTCACCACATTCTCTGAAGTTTTACGGAGAGCATCCTCGCCAATGTTAATTATTTCGGTTCGAATGGATTCCTTGAAAACATCAATTGTCCGTGGCCTATTCTTGTACGCTCTAGTTTTAAATACCCCGAAAAGAAAAACATCGGGTGAGTTGAGGTTAGGTCAGGAGATCTGGAGGCCACAGACGTTTTAAGATTATTCGATTATCAAAGAAGCTGATTACAAGTTCCACATGTCATTAGATGTACGACACGCTGCTCCATCTTGCTGGAAATAACCTTCTCTTAATTCAATTTCTCCGAATTGTCAAAAATATGTCAAAGCTTACTGTAAATGAAGAGCCTGTGGTCAATTCTGAATATAAATTCAACAAAAAATCCCGAAATCGCCTTATCCGAACAAAGACTGGATCCTGGAGTTCCTGAACGTTATAACACCATCGACTAGTATGTGTATCTAAAATAAAATATTTTGTCCGAATGATTCTTTTGTGTAAAGCATTAATCACCGTATTTCTATTAATAGATTCCAATACTGCACTTACTAATATTATATGCTTATCAACATAAAATGTAATAAAAACGTAACATATTAAGCTATTGACAGTGAAGCAACAAATATATACAAATATAATAATTTGTAACATAAAACTTCACTTATTGTATAAGAAATGATGATAGTTTTCTTATTAATTAATTAATATTTCTTTCATCCCTTCTTACTGATCTTTTCAACATTGTTTTTTTTTTTTTTTTGGAAACGCAAGTTACTAAAGCATTTCCTTTAATTTTTATAGTTTGGTATAGATATCTTGATGATAATTTTTGCTATCGTTCCTTATAAATTAATAAATTATGTTTTAGAATTATTTAATTTATAATATAAAGCTATAAAATTAACATTAGAGACTGAAATTAATGGATTTCTTCCTTTTCTAGATCTTAAGATAATAAGAAATAATAATAAATACACTCTGTTATTTATAGGACGTTTAATTACTCATATCGATAATGACATATCAAATAAAATGTTTAACCCTTTTTCACATGAATTTGCTGTTCTTAAAGCTTTATTTATAGATTAATAAGTATACCCCTGAATAAATCATAATTTAATAAAGAACATAAACATATTATTAATGCTGATCTAATTAATGGATTTAATAAAGAACTTATACACCAAAAATTGTAAAACTTAAATATCGAAAAACTGTTAATGATATTTCTGCCCTTAAATAAATGAAAGATGATTATAATTTTTAAAAATTTACTTAACATCCTTGGGTTAATAAATATTTTCAAAGCATTTTTGAAGAGTTTGGTATAACTTTAGTTCCTCAAAATAAATATAGCATTACAAATTTACTACATTTCTCTAAAAATATAAAATTCCTTATAAAATATCTGGTATTTAGCCATTTAATTGTTTAGATTGTGCTAAAGTTTATATTGGAAAGACAAAAGGTAATTTGGAAACTAGAACGAAAGAACATTTACGTAACATTAAGTATAAACAGACTGATAAATTTGCCATAGCAGATTACTTTTCGTTATTTAAACATGAAATAAATCCAGAAATTAAATTATTAAAAGAGTTAAATGATCCGGTAGATTTAATGGTTTGGGAGAAAAAGATATTTATTTTAAAAAATAAACATCGCGTAATGAATTTTGAAATACCGGCAGTCGATTTTGTTTCTAATTTTATTTCATTTTCAGATTTTGGTAGTACTGGCAAGAATATAGTAACTTCTAGTGAGCGTGACCTTGACAACGAGGCTGTTTGAGAGTTGAGCTGAAGATGTGAAGAATTTTTTCACGAAATCGCTATCCTCATTAATTAATAAAAAAGTTTTCGTTATTTCTTATAAGGTAAGTGAAATTTTAGGTTACAAATTATTATATTTGTATATAATATGTAATTCTTCCATAATTTTATAAACTGCTTCACGCTTCTAATAACACCTATACAAGAAGAAAGTGGTTTCCTTTCTATTCTGACATACCATGATACATTTCCTGTTCCATGAAGTTTCTGTGTCTCTTTGTCCTAAATTCACATATTTATAGAGAATTTGGAATTAATTAGTTGCTTCATATAGGTTTATCACTATTCAGATGGTCGTATTTCGTTTTAAGAACACATTTGCTCCAACTGTTTCCTGTTCGTGGAGTTTCGTTTATATCCGTCCTTTTTATTTCCATCTAATGCTCTCAGTATTGCTATGAAACTTGCAATTCAGGAACGCATGCATGCTTTTCTGAAAAGCCATTTGTTACATCATTTTCATTATGTTGAGGAACAAAGACTTGCTTTTATGACATCTTCGACTGCACGAAGAGACATACCTTGTTGGATGATACGTACAGGACAAATGTTATTTACACATCTTCCTAGCACCGTAGGTAGAACACGTGTAATCCTCGGATAGCAACCATCATCATCATCATCATCATCATCATCATCATCATCATCATCATCATCATCATCATCATCATCATCATCATCATCATCACCAAAACCACTTTCCATATAGAGTCGAGCGAATAAGAGATGGACCATAATCTTATTACAGCTTAATTGGAAATTGTTTTTGTAGATTAGAACGGCAGAGCTTTAGACGGGCAAAGGGATCAGGCCGCTTTTCTCACCCTCATCTGCAGCAATGCAAATGATCTTGGCTTGCTCTCCCACCAGCTTCCCTGGGCTTATTCTAAAGGAAGGGTTTAATGTACCCATTGAACGGAAGATGCTGCTCCTGTTCCTAACTATGAGCAAGACAAAGTCTTCACCTGTTAACTAATGCTTCAAGCATTAGCAAATTCGGAGGGAAGAATAATTATCTGACATCAAATAATTGGAAGAAAAGTGACCTGGATGTATAGGTAAGAATTAATGATCAGAGGAAAACATAAAAAACAAGAACAGATGCTTCTAAATGGCAGAACATAATGAGAAGAACCTTTAGGAATAGCATGGACTTTTAAAGGAGTAAGATCAATAGCAAGTGGAAAGTTAAGTACACACAAACCCTGGTGGTCGTCTTGTGAGTTGAAACGAAGCTTGGGGGAGACGAGAATGGGAATGTATGTTGACAGATAAATACGAATTGTGTGCAGAGGAAAGGAAAGATGATTGTTTTTGATGACGTGTTAACTGATACTTCAGTTTCAAGATGTATTAACTCCTTACAATGTTAATACCGTTATTGGTACCCCCTTCCCGCATTACAGGGCATTAGTTATCAATACTGCAACAACTTTCTTAAATATACAACACGGCAGGGTGTTTTGATGATTATCAGATGGATTGAGAATTTACTAGCCCACAAGGCGTTGAGTGACCAGCGCTGCCATCGTGTTCTTATCTGGTGATAGGAAAAGTGAAATATTAGAATCTTCGCAAAAGTTAAAGGCATATGGAGGTGGGCCGTACTGCAGACTCATCTCGCGCCCCTGTACTGAGAACATTATATTTGTTAATTAATTACGCTCGCATAAATGTTTGAAAAATGACAGATGCTAATCCTATAATAATAAAGAATATTAATTTCTGATCATGACCGTACAAAATTCTTGTACCTACGATACTTAGAACACGAGCGATGCACGTTTTATCTTAACATGGTTATGGTTAAATGTTACGGACAAAAATTTGTCTATTACATATACCAAACTTATAATAAGAAAGAATTTTACTTTACGATCTTGACTGTACAAAAATCCTTTCTCTACGATACTTATAACGCGAGCCATGCACGTTTCATCTTCACATGTTATGGTTACCCAACATCCATCCATTCATCACAGATAAGACTGTAAAACAACAACATTCTTTCCACATAAAATTTATCTCAAGCATAAATAAATAATGCACCTACTATTAAAACAGAAGTCACGCAGTTTGAAACAGAGTTAACTTTCAGTTTGTTTTCAGAGTAGAGGTGTAGTTTTGTTAAAGTGAATGGCATCGTTAAGTCGTCTGTTAAACTCGAGCTGAAATATTGTTACTATTATATAAAATTATTATTATACACATATCTCTTTTACAGTGTTTGTGATTCAAGTGCGTGAACATGTTCCTCGAAACTGGGACAAGTGATTTTTCGATCAACAAACGTGAAGTGATTCATTCTCAGAGCAGAAGAATTATATTTAATTTGAACAAGTTTTTACGAAAGTTCTCCAATCCAGGATAGAGGGCAACTGTAGATTTTTCAAAATTCCAGCAATAAACTCTGTAACCTTGTAGTGTAGGTAGTGTACACACAGTGTCACGAATTTGTAGTGAAGCAGCTTTACCCTTAGAGAAGGGAAGCGTCCCTGTGTTTCTATCTCCGGGAAAGATCCACGAAGTTGGAAAGCGTGTTACTGGATTGGAAACCGTGCTTGTTGCTTCACTGCTGTGACGTGTGTCAGGGTAAGGTCTTAATATTTTAGGAATATTTAATGTGTTTTTTAATTACGGGAAGAATAGCCAAAACCTTTACTGGCGTGTAAAACTGCTCTTATGTACACGGAACCTTTGCCGGTACACGTCCTGTGCTTGGGCCAGCGTTCATATGACTTTTGCGAGCGACATACGAGTCGCGAACAAACTGCACGTATGGTATACAAAGGAGAAGACAGACATCTAAATATAAAATAACTTTAAGGGAAATCTTCGCTTTGTGAAACATCTCTATGCGTCTATCTCGTGTAATAACATAGACTTTTAATAATTATAGTGTTTAGAACATTGCTTCACTGTTGCACGTGTGCTCACGAGTTACGAAAAGGGGGAAGATTTGGCACTCCACATAGATTATGAAAATGAGCAATAACAATAAAATGCTCTGGAGAAAGATGTCAGGGAATGCATGCTTGGCTATAAAACAGAAACGAACAGCGACAACATAAACTTAGGTAGGTTGTAGATCACTTTCTGCTTTCCTGAGATCGAAATGTTGAACCATGGCTCAAGACGAACCACCGCCACCGCTATCAGCTAGAAAATTATCATCGTCGTTATGTTCTAACATCTATCATAGCTAGGTTTAAGATTTTGTGCGAATTAAATGCACTTACCGGTTTACTATACTGTCACCAATCGCATTTTGTTGTGTTAGAGCCGCGACAGGCCAGTGTCGAGCGCGTGCGAAAGAAAGAGAGGGAGAGCTACGTATCGGCAGAAAGGAAAGAGATGGATAGTGAGTGGGGCGCGCTTGCCGAGAGAGAGACAGGGAGAGAAAGAGACAGAGATCGTCTATAATTTCCCGCTGCAGCGTGATTGTTATCGAGTGATCCACTGAGTTCTAGAACAATGAGTGGAGGTATAAAAGCCCAGCGGCTGTCAGATTGGAGAGAGTTGCGAGTTGTAGTTGTTAATTGAGTGTGCAGCTGTGTGGTCATGCGGCAGACGACCTTGAGGACTGCGTTTGTATATGCTACGTAATTTCTCTGCTGTAAGTGATGTATAAAGCGTCTTTTACGGAAATAAAAAGCATTTTAAATTTCTGCTATAAAGACTTAATTCTAAGACCCCACAAAGTCACAATACTAATTAAGCTGGTAGTTTATTACCAGAACGAAACGGAGAATTATATTTAACTACAAATTTTTAAACATATAGTTCATTAATGTACGACCCAAATTTTAACAGCTGAAAAATAAACTTAAGTTCATATTTTAATATAATGTATCATTAATTACTTCAATTTATTATATCTAATATATAAATAAGCAAGAAATTGATTTGCTTGAGATATTTAGTGTTCTATTTTATCACATAATATAATTTCAACATGCAAGGGGATAAAATATAACTCACTGATATACCAGTCCTCCCCCCCCCCCCACACACACACACTGATCATTTGCAACGTCTGGATACTGAAATTCACTTCCACTTACGCAAAGTAAAACTGGACATCTATTGTTTAATCTCACATCCAAAAAGTATTCTGCGTTGGATCTCTTGGTTGCATTTAGTGTTTTACTTACACTTAAACATCCCATGATGATGGTCTGACACATCTCTTATGAAAGTTTGAGCCCCTCACGCATACAATGGGGCCATTGCACTCTACATGCCATCAAAACGTTGGAAGAGAATGCGTTGCCCAATGAGGTTAGAAGGTAGTCTATTTCAATTACCAGAGGCACAGATAAACTTACTTTAAATATATCCTTTGTTCTCAGTCTCTGTGGGGGTGTTCTAAAGGCAATACCGTGAAGGAGCCATTCGACTGCAAATTGATAAAAATGTTTTAATGGAAATTCACTGAAATTATTGAAGCATGCATATGGATCGGAGCCAACGTACACTAGTCACATATGACGTGTCTGGAAACATGTATCATATATAAGTATAGCATTTTCATACGTTTAGATTTACTTTAAAGTGCAAAATTCTTATAAATAATCGTTGCAAATTTCGCTGTGACCATATAAGGATGTCTGCAGTATGTCGCGTTATCTCGAAGCTCCGTCACTCCGTCGGGCTTCGAAGCGATGCTCTTGACTTCGTTGTACTCGTCGCTGTTGTGGTTGAGGAGGCGCAACTATATCAGGGCCCACCTCGACGAGTATCTATATCACTACTGAACTATGTAGTAGGTGATGGGTTGGACTGGGAATTTGGGTTTTTCTCAGGGTTCTTTAACAAGAACATCTTCTAACAGTTTTGTGTCGGCGTCGAGTTACTCGGATGTACGCTTAACTATGTATACTCGAAGCTTTAAAATATTTACCTAACTTTGAGAATACTTTAGATATCAACAGATGCAACTCGCGCTTCACTGACTGCAAATTTATTAACATCGCTGTATGCTGCTTTGGCATAACACTTCTTGCTGCCCTAGACTTCGCCAGATTGCCTCGATTCACTTCAACACTGCCCTTTTCTAAACTCCCAGAAACGGTTTGTTCCTTTCTTTGGCTATACAAAAGGTAAGGCCAATAAAACTTATGGCCACGCTAAGAGGTAAGAAACAGCGGAAGTTGTCCCGTTACCTGCGCTGAAACCTAGCAGACATCTCAGAGAAGCTAAGCCTATGTATTTTATTGTCTACACGATTTTATACATAGTTTATACTTATGATACCTTCTTACAAATACTATTATAAAAAACACAGATATAGGCTCTTGAGTTAACTGTTTACATAATTATTAATAATACCTGAATCAGTAACATCTACTAGTTTAATCTATATTGGAATAACGGTCAGGCGGAAATATCCCTACAAGTAGAGGCATATAGGCCTGAGGACCTTGTACTGTCATTCTGTAGAGGTTCTGGTCGAGAAAAGCGATAGGAATGACGGAGATTTTCACTTTATATCGTAAAAATATTGAGCAACGACCATGATGTCCTGTTTATATTAGCCGTTGTTTAGGGCCTATATTGTAACTCTGACACCTCCATGTAGTACAACAATAAAAATATTTGGCTTAAACAGACGTATGCTTACAACTTGGTTTCTTCCTATGAAGGTACAAAAAGGAAGGAATTTTTCCCTTAACAAATGCAATTCGTGAACCATCTCTAAAATTACATTTTCAGGAAGTGAATTTGAAATAGGCAATAGAAAATGTATATGTGCAAGTCAAGCTAAACCGCGAACAAAATGCAGCTGGAGGCGTGATTTACCAAAACTGAAGCTCTCCAGCTTTCCCCCTCTACCGTCATTTTAGGCTACTTCTCCTCTCCTCCATAGCGCAAGCTGCACTGCTATGGTAAACGTATGGAGGGGTGGGAGTCATGTTGGATGTTGAGCAGGGGAGACCACTGTGCTCGTGCATGCGCACACCGACCGCACTTTGTTCGCGGTCTATCTGTACTCTTCCTTTATAATACGGACCTTTCAGGCCCGTAATGTGCCGTTAACGATTCACTTCAAATCTTCTAAAACGGACTTAAAATCTTTCAAATGTATGTCTCCTTGGATGATTGTTACGTGACAACGATGACACTTTTACAGAACGTAAAATTTGCTAGAACTCACCGTTCATTTACGATTTGTTCGTATTCCAGATACGAGATTTGAGATTTTAGTACTTTACGGGGAAAATATAAGAGTCAATTGCAGAATTTAATGTCAGGACGGCACATTGGTCATGGTAGCTCAATGGGTAAGAGCGAAACCTGGACGGAAACCTGGAGATCCGTGGTTCAAATCCCGGCCATGGCATTGAGTTTTTTTAAGTTTGACTCTATCTATCCAAAACCTTAGCCTATACACGGCTAGTGTGAGGAAATGATTATTTTCCATCAATTAATTTGTATAATAGTTTAATGATGAAGCCTGGGACTCAGGTACTTACAATAGTAAGTCGCCACAAACAGTGTATCTCGAATACGAAAACCCCTAGTGGTTTACTGGGGAAATATATGAATCAGTTGCAGAATTTAATTCCAGGAAGGCACATTGCCCATGGTAGCTCAATCGGTAAGAGCGACTGGAGGGAAACCAAGTGATCCGTGGTTTAATTCCCGGCCATGGCATTGAATTTTTCAGTTTTACTCTATCCAAAACCTAAGCGTATACATGACTAGTATGAAGGAATGATTCATTCTGATCTATTAATTTAAAAAAATAAGTATTCTCATAATTCTAAGAATATCCTAAATGTAATCCAGACCTGTGCTTGCTGTAGTGATCTATCTGAGCCAACGGAAAGTTGATGTCATGAGCTGAATGTGAATCTGTAATGTTTTACGCCCGCAGGGGGTGACACTGATGATCAGGTATCGGATCCCACACACCTTTATAGTGATATGAAGTTTACGAGTCTCGCAGTCTGCTGACGTCAGTCCCGGGGACAACACGCAGGGATAGTCTGGTTCACAACGCGTAGCTTTAGTTTCATTACAACTACTGCTCGCCACGCAGGTAGATCTGTCTTCCAGGGAGTACAAGGTGTTTGACATATTGTATTAATAGCATTAATTTTACAGAAATTATTGGACAATCTACATTTTATAAATTAAAAGTTTTGGGTATTATCAACAGCCATTAAACAGCTTGAAGAATGTCATTTCGAGCTGTCTAAAAGCAGTAGAGGAGGCGTCTGCAAAAATTTACAATATACAGAATGCACCAACTACCACGAGCAAAAAATAAGTTGTCCAGTATTCTACACAAAAATACTGAATTTCAGTGCTGCGTAATATAGGAAATAAACTAAGTCTCAAACACATGAACATGATCTGTACTACTCATATGCACCATTAACGTCATGTGACGTTGAACGAACTTTCTCCCAATATTTGCATATTGTTTTAGCGAGAGACGCAGGAAATTTACGTTCGACAATTTACGAATCTACATGGTTGTTCACTGTAATTCCCACATCGAAAGCAACGAGGAGGATGGCATATTGTAACGTAGGTTACATTTTGTATCTGTACCGGAGTGTACACACATAGCACATCGGTATACCTGTTGACACGGACGTTTGTTGATGTCTCGCTTGGCCTTGTATAGTAGCTATGTGCTTACATTGATTGCTAAGGTGTATGTGATCCGATGTCTGATGATGATAGATGAAATGAAATGGAACACCGGTAGTACGAGATGGCGGGTGAAACCGGAGACCCCGGAGGAAACTCACCCCAGCGCCGTCTTGTCCACCAGAAACCTCATATGCAGTCACCTGGGATCGAACCCGGACCGCCTTTGTGAAGGCCAGATGCTGATGTGTGAAGTATCGCATTATATTGTTCTCACGGTTCAGCAGAAACAAGGACTTTAGATACTAGGGAAAATATGCAACCAAGTCAAGACAGAGGAAATAAGCATGAAATAACAATGTCCAAAATTTGATATGTTGCCTATTATTCCTCAACCACACACGTGGTATTTCACGATCAGTTCCTTTCAATCTATGTATTTACACCTAGTACTCACTGTGCAGATTAGTAATAAGAAAACAGTTCTTACTTTATATAATTAGACAACTAGCAGTTTGTCATGTGAAGCTAGGTTTGAGCTCAGACTGTCGTTTCTGTACAGTTAATAGGAGCTGTACTAGGCTTTGCTGATAAGAGCGCTTTATCGTGTTCGAAAAGGTCTCCACAAAGTGAATGAATAGATGTAGGACAATAGGCACAAAGAACAAAGCAGAATATCAACATGCATTTCATGTTTTTGAAGTTGAACGTCACATCAGAGGATGCCCATGCGATAGAACAGCGGGAGGTACCCAGGGGCAAATAATAACTGAAAGCTCGTACCAAATTGCATTTTCTTTTTGGAAACGTATAAATTTCGGCTTTTAAGTTCGAAGTTAAGCGATACTGTGATTGAAGCTTCTATTTTCTGTATTTCTATACCTACAAACTTCAAACTTTGCGTCCCTAATGGATTTTATATTAGAAAATACCACACCAAATTTTAGTAATTTCTTATCGTTAATTTTAAAAGAATTTATTTTTTATTTTAATTTTAATTAAAGTTCGTGGCAATATTAAAGTTAATGCATGTTCATCAATAACCATGCTAGTGGAATAACTCTGTTATTTTTTCATTCGTGCTAACTGTATAAACAACTCCAAACATTACTTTTAGGAAAATTATTTTTTTAATTATGTAATACATTGAACATATTTTTAGTACTTTCTGGCATTTAAAATGTAATTACAGCCAAACCAAGTCTTAAATCTTATAGACTGAGGCTGATGTTGTAGACCCATACATGGAGCATATGTTCAAACTAAATTCAGAGCCATATCTCTAAAACTAAATCACTGTGAGCAGATATTCTATCAATTTTTCTAAAAATGTGCACCAAAAATAGTAATTACACTATCCTGCACATTATTTACACTGTTCTGCACATTATTTACACTGTCATCTCTATGTATGCTGCTATGTACACTGGCATTCATAATTTGCTTGTTATTTTCACTAATGTAGTCTGCTATTTAAATTACTATTTACTATACACATTTTGCACCTATTCCTTGAAATCTTGCAAATTTATTCAAGCTTTCACAAATATATTTCGAATGACGATAGCATGTTCATCTATGTCTATTTGCAAATGTGAAGCTGAAATATTAGATGTACCTCTATGTCCAACTGTACATACAGAATGGAAATCTGCTCCCAATTTTTTGCTTTTTGATCTAGCTGCACCACGTTTTCTTTCAGCTTGCTTCTTTTCGTTATTTCTATTCACCGTTTTACGCCAACATGATGAAATAGCATTCATTATGCTGTTGATATAGTTAACAATAAACTACTGGAAAAGCAAATAACTTGCATATACACCTATTTCTTTATTTAAAATTAACTGTAAACAAAAGCACATTTCTCTTATGGAAGTCACCAGTATACAGTGGAGCAAACACAGGTACTCGAAACAAGAATATATCTACAAGTATCGCTAAGTTTTTTGGAAAGAACATAGAATAATCACAGATATTATGAACTTTTTGTATTTTCTTAGGTGGTAAAACACCCAAAATGCGCTGACAACTTTTTATATGGCATTTATCTTTAAATATTTCTAATTAAAGAGTTTGTATTGAATACATAGCAATAGTTTAGCCAACTGTCTCTAGATGGCAGGACTAAGCTATGCCGCAAGATTTGAATGCAGTTTTAGAGAAAAATCTACCCCAAACGACCAGAATTGGCAAAAACAGGCCATCATGCTGGATAAGGAAGAAAGGGGGCATTTAAATGGCCACGCACGGAAAATTTAAACCCTACGATAGACCTTTAAAAATGGCGGAAATAAAAACTCTTCCCATAATTTCATAAAGGAAGGTTTGGGAAACATTTGTATGTATAATTCTAAAAATTTCAGTTTTTGAGACGTTTGGGCTATTTTTCAGTCCCAATGTCCCAGAGAAGAGCTTTTATGCACTACCTCTGAATCCATCAGTTGTAGACCCAAATGGTTTCTATAGGCGCAACACATTCTTTTCTACCCTTGCAGAATCGACCAGTAAACCTTTGCTGAGTATTAATACCACTGGCTACCCTTCAGCTTTCTCAGTATCGAAATCGGGGAATAACAGACCGTCGTGGCAGTTCATACACACGCATCCTTGGTTTAGGGCACGAAGGTTAGTTCTATCGTCATTATAAGTGTACTTAGCCATCGTGGAAATTCCTCAAATGTGGTCCCACAAAGGCTACTGTTAAGACATTACAATATACGAACATTACAGCTGCTGTACTTATCATGTCCTCATTCCTCTCCTTCAATGTGCTCCTCTATCTTGAATTAATCATTATATTGAGTACACTTGCAGTATTCAATTAGTAAATTGCCTGTCTGTAAAACAGAGAACCCCTTTAACTTTCTGGAACTCTGTCTGTATGTATGCAAATGTTTCCATGTCTGTCTCGATCGTAACAGCTCCATGTGTTAGAGAGAAGCAGATATATGTGTAATTACTGTTTAGAGCACTCCAATGTGACCTGCTCCCCACAAATCTATCCATTACCCCTTTAAGGACACTTAGTAGTGATTTTGGATGAAAATGTCGAGTTCTGGTTCATTGCTTAATATGAATCTACATAGTTTGTAGAACATGTCCGTTATAAGTTTTTGTGTGATTGTGCCAATTGTACTGAGTGTGAAACTCCGATCTGCTCAAAATGTGCAGTGAGCATGTGTGAAAATTGTGCCAAGAAAACTGTGTTCGAAAGTGTTTTAACGTATTCTCAGCGAAACAAAATGTTAATTATTGATTATATTCACCATGCTAGATGGTATTATACCAGAATTTATCAATTTTAGAAATATTTTCTGTCCCAAAACCTCAAAGAACTAAGGTTCTGCATTTTTTCATTGTTATTTACATTGTCCAAATACGAACCATATATGTTCTGTGTTTTTTATGGTTTGCCAATAAATAAGATACTGTTATCTTCATTATACTTCACTTCAAATACCATTTCAGCATTGTGTTGATATTTATAATCATTTCCTTGTCAGCCTTAATTAAGTTCTGTGGTTTGTGTAACCCCACCTCACCAGATAGGTCACAAAAAGATTACCTCAACAGTTACGGGTTAATATGATTCGAGAATATAAAGGAACACTTTAAGCGAGCTTGCCGTATAGTTTAGACCACACATAGTAGAATTTAATTTAATAACAAATTATCTTGAAGCAGTTCATAAAACTCAATTTGAATGTAAGTAAACATTATAAAGAAATAAAGGAATATTTCAGAAGTTATTAAAACAATTATAAACAATGCATAAAGTACGTTTTGTACGGGCTATATACACTGACTCTCATAAATAATCGGACAGACTTTGAATTTCACTATAGAGTGCTCTATAAAGTAGGATAGATTATGTGTATCAATCTCAACGTACTCCTTGTGTTAAGAAAAGGTCATTTGCTATGAATATCCATTTTATAGATTGAAAATGTGGCTAAACTAAGAGCTTCCCCATTCAAGCTTGCTTATATCATGAGTTTACGACACAAAAATAATCGGACAGCACAAATGAAATGCAACACAAACGAGTAGGTGAAGTCTGTCAGTAGACAAAACAACATCGTAGAAGTACGTCAACTGTGTACCAAGAAGAAGGCAAGAGCATAGTATGGGGCCCAGAGGTAGGTAGAGTACCTTTGAACAGAGACAATTAGTGATCTGTCGTTATGAAAAGAACAAAACTTACCGGGAAATAACAGAGATTGTGAATCTCAGCAAAAGTACAGTTAGTCACATAATTCACCGGTATAAGTATGAAGACAGAATTGAATCTGGAGCAAAGCCAGGGCGACCAAAACTTCTTACCGATAGGCAGGAGTATTATATTATGCGAAAGGTAAAAAGGAATCCGCGATAAGTGCTCCGGTGATTTGTGCTGATATTCAGGAAGAACTGGAACTGACAGCCCTGACATGGTCAGAAGGGTCATGCGAAAACTAGAGTTTAATGGTCGCGTAGTCATTCCAGCTAGAATAAAAGGAAACGATTACAATTTGCCAAACACTTTGTTAACAGGACAACCGATAGGTGGGACCAAGTTATTTGTTGTGACGAAAGCAAATACAACCTTACTGGTTCCGATGGCAGGGTGGTTGTGTGGAGGAAACCAAACACGGAGCTAGAAGAGCGCAATTTACAAGGCGCAGTCAAACACGACGGAGGGAGTGTAATGGTATGGGGCTGTATTTCCTCTACGGGAGTGGGAAAGCTGGTGTTCATAGACACAACCATGAACAAGGAAGTCTATCTTAGATTATTACAGCAACATTTAAAATAAAGTGCAGAAATGATAGGTATTTTGGACAGCTTCTCATTTCATCAGAATAATGATCCGAAGCATACGTCCCAAATTGTGCAGCTATGGTTACTTTACAACTGTCCTGGTGTACTGCATGCAGCCCCCTCGGTCCCCGGATCTTAATCCCATAGAAGCAGTATGGGATAACCTGGTGAAGGCCGTGCGGAAGACCCCATCACCACCAAGCAGCACTTGAAGGAGACGTTGCAAAAGGAATGGAGCAAACTTTCTACAGCCTACCTGAAAAACCTGGTTCACAGTATGTCAAATAGGTTACGAGAAGTAGTGAAAAGAAGAGGGAGAGTCACAAAGTACTGAGCCAGATTTTGTATCACACTCAGGTTGTTGTCCGATTACTTTTGAGGGCCAAAAATGTCATGTTTACTTTTAATTCTTAAAGAAACACGCATTATATAATTTCCATGTGAAATAACATTTATTTTCTTAAAAGAACGAACCATGTAACTGTCGATTATAATTTATTTCAATAAAATAGCACATAAAATGTTGATTTTCATTTTTAAAACTTGGTACTCTGCTTTCTCCGATTATTTATAGGAGTCTCTGTATGTAGCCCACGCGACTACTCACGTCACAAAGCATCAAGGACTACTGGAAGGTTAAGTAAGGGAGTTTATTAGTTAAAAAGTAAGCGTCTAAACTGCTATTGTGATATATGTAAATGTCGCAGAGGCAGGACTGAATTTTGCGGGTAATAAAGGTAGCTTCATTTTTGGGCTACATATTTGTTTGCAGCCAGAGATGAAATTCACAGCGGTGTTGTATACGATGTTGTCGCGCTAATTTTGTTACTTCAATCCCAGTGCCCCAATTTAACCTCGCTCTCTGTGTGCGGACGAGATATTCAATACCTGACGGCACTGTAGCTGCAACTTGTAATTAACCTAAAACCTTTAATTATCAGCTCTAGCTGCGAGCTCGCCAACCTAAGTTTCGGCAAACCACGTTGGCAAGAAAGCGACCGACCGAACGAACGAACGAGCGAGCGAGCGAGCGAACGACAAAGGCTATCTCGGCGTAGCGTTCCTTGCTTTCACTCGGCCTATAATATTCCATAATTCTGTCAACAACGCTTTGTTTATCTATCTCCTTATTAATCAGGATAGATCGATGAAAAGAGCCTGTGTATTACTAGATTAGTTTTGCTGTTATCTTGCAGACAGGCATATTGAAAGCGTGAAATGCTGTTTAATGAAATAATGATGAGCTATAGCCGCAACGTGTCACATATTGCTTTGTCGCATGTGATTGGTTAATTTCCCGCAGGTTGGCTGCATTGGCAATTGTTCTGTTCTTCCCTGGGCACGAGCATGAAGCGAGATGTCCATGTTCACTTCAGCAAGCACCTGTATGATGATGCGTAGCTAAAAGTATAACCTCAAAGTAATTCATATTGACTTTCGCAAGCAATGATGTGAAAAAAGTTACATTTATACATAATTTGTGTTTCGAGTGCAAGCTTTGCTCGGAGTATTTATCATTAAGCACCTTAATTATTTTATTTCGCCCTCTTCCTTCCAGAATCTCATCTTCTCCCTCCGTCTGCCTTCTGCCTGACTGTCACTCCACCAGCAGCAGGATAGACAACAACTTAAGACCCATAAGATATTTATAATTAGACTGTTTCTGATTCTAACTGGAAATCAACGGAATGCATAAGACCTTCTACATTGCTACAGTTGGCACTACTTCAGCATTAAGCCTATTTAAATTATGTAAATAAAAAGTAGCCAGAAAAAAAACCTTCGTAAAATTTTCTCTTTCACAAGACCATGATAAACCAGATATACGCTCGCCTCGGTAGCGTAGATGGCAGCGTGTTTGCCTCATGTTCAAGAGGCCCCGAGTTCGAATCTGGGTTAGGGTGAGTTACCTGGATAAAGTTTTTCTATTCCGGGGTTTTTCCTTATCCTAATAAACTACTGTCGGGTAACTCTAAGCTCCATGGACAACCGGACTTATTCGAGGATAATTTCACCCATTTCATTCATCGCCCGATATGACTTAACGTTGGAGGACGTAAACTACAACAAATTAATGATTTATAGTGCTTATTGTGGGCGCCGGGGTAGCGCGGTGGTTTCGTTCGCGGCTCCCGTTCTAAGGGTCCCGAGTTCGATTCCCGGCTCTGGGGTTGGCGATTTTAAGTCGGCCCTATCCACGCCTTCACCTCTGTCTAGCACACGTGAAGTATCCCCTATGCCCAACGTGGTTCGGAGTCCACGGTAAAAACTGTAGGTCCTCTCACCTCACCGCCATCTTCACTATCACCCTATCATCGGAGGTAATGGACACCGCCCTCTGGGTGCCTCCACCTGAGAAATGGGTCCGGTCATCACTTGGTGGGGTGAGGTTACCCCGAAGGCCAAGGTTGCCATGTGGGGAGTGTTAGTAACTAACTAACTAGTGCTTATTGTACAAGGTGTGTTTAAGTTATAACACTTCGTACACTTTTTCAGGACTGAGACGAGATAAGAACTTCTGGTATTTTTTAAACACACATGGACCCTTTGGGAATGCGTGACAGAAATGGCAGCACTGTACAGTGCATAGAACTCTAGTGGTAGCGACGAGAGTTAGGACTGCTTCTGATACTTAAAATGACGACGTTTTCATAGCAAGAACAGCGTGTAATTATTTTCTCCATTTTCATGGCGTGACTCCTATTGAAATTCATTGCCAGTTGAGTGAGGCATGTGGTGACGGTACCATGGATGTGTCTAATATACGTTCCTGGGTGTGACAGTTCAATGAAGGCAGAACATCGTGTGACAACAAACCATGACAGTCACGGCCTCGCACCAGCCTGTCTGACGACATGATCCTGTGAGTGGAAAAAGTTGTTTTGGAGGATCGCCGTTTGTGCATTTTCAGATCTCCGTGCAGGATTGTGTGCACAAAGTAATTCAGTAAACGCCTCGGTAAAAGTGGACCTCTCATACGAGTACAGTAACAACGTCACCTGGAAAGATAATGGAGGATTCTTGTACTTAGAGCAGGGGCTGGATGCCAAAAATAAGGAATAAATAAGAGACACAGCTTACCCATCATGAACCAGTACAGTCAAAACGGAAGTATTATTAAACAATTATTACTTCAATTGTTCAGTTTGACTCTACGTTTCCACAATTTAGCCTACACATGGCCAATGTGAAAGAACAATTAATTTCCATTAATTGACCTAATAGTGGTTAACCATAAAGCCCGGGCCTTAAAGTACTTACAGGTTGTAAGTCGTCATTAAGGTAGTTCTCTCATGTGTTTATGAGAATTCCTAAGTGGTTTACCGGGAAAAACACGAGTCAGTTGGAGTATTCAAAGTCATATTGGCACGTTGGCCATAATAGCTCAATGGTTAGGGCGGCTGGACGGCAACCAGAAGATCCGTGGTTCAAATTCTTCTGACTCTACGTTTCCACAACTACCTTCTTATAGTTCGCCAATAAAGAAACATCAAACAATGCCATAAAGCATTATATAAAACAATTAAAAGTACAAATAGTAACGATTTTAGAAAAATTGCAAATTGTGAGCATTACATAGTAAAAAACGAGTACACCTATGCGGAGGATTCGAACCACCGTCACAGCAGACAAATGGGATTGTAGTTTTGCGCTAATTCCAACTCAGCTACCTTGTAAAGAGTGAGATAAACATTCCGTGTAACATATAGTATTCGCTTGTTCCAGTGAACATTTACAGACGTACGAACGTCAACTGTCTAATTACGAATATACTACAGGCGATGTGATAACATCTATATTAGTACTAATTTCATTGAGTGTTTAACATCCATGTTAGATACGCGGGTAGAACATAGTAATGGGGTCAATGTTTTCATGTTGGAGTGTAAAATGCGGATTGCATATAACTCGAGAATAAGCAGCAGCTAACTCACCTAGTATAGAAAAGCAACTATAACCATGAAAATGATAAGTTCTATGACATGATACCCATTATTCTGTTTTCATGCGAGATAAATATCCGACAGCCACAGTTGGGCTGTATGTACCTCTCTCTCTCGTGCACAATACTCTAAGTGCGGATGTAGTGCGTCGACTGTGGGTGGATATTCAGGAAACTAGCTCGGGTCATTTCCGTGTTTAACACCAGAATACTCCGAAGAGAAACGTCTCATTTGTGTCTTTCCTCCCACAGTGTTAAGCTTGGCGTTTTATTTTGCCATAGATTATCTAGTGCGCCATTTATTTAGCTGCAGAAATGTAAGCTGCCATAGCCCAGTCACGCAAAGTGGCACTACAGGATTTATAAAGCCATTTTTATGTACTAACTTCTAAAGTAGTATATCGATCTCTTTCTGAATAATACATGCATCCTTCAATAGTTAAACTTCTCGTGGGGGGACAGCCATTTAATCGAATTTTTTAATTCTTCCACCAATACAGGGCACTATTCTTTCTGACGGAAATTGGCTACAAAATCCCATCTAATTTCTATTGTTTCGCTAAAAATGTCATTCCAATACTAAACAAGAGCTTAACAAGCATTTTTTAATACTATTTCTATTTCTTTAGTTCGATTTATATATGTCCTGAAGGACCTGGATGCCAAAGCCCAACGAAACGTTTGCCTTCTTTCCTTTGAATCAACTATGTAAGCAAGATATAGTAACACAGAATGCTAAATAATTATGTAGAAAATTGCAGAAAATCGTAGAAATAAGCGAATAGATACTTTGTAACAATAACATCCAAAATTACTTTTCTCGATGCCCACAGATATTGTGAATTTCCCAAAAAGTTACCCTGGTGCCTAGGAGTACGGAATGTCCATATGCTACAGGTTTAACTCCATTTCGCAGTGCATATTGTCACGGCGGCACTGAATACCTACCGCAAAGAAATTAAATGTGAAGCACAACATTCCACCGTTTCTATTGCCGCCGACATCAAAATTTGGAACATTCAAGGACAGCTTTGGTTGCCGCCACAAGCCGGAAAGGCGTGCACTATTGTTGTACCACACTGATGTTTCCCTGAGCGTTCGATTTTCGTAGATCTAGAAGATTCGAATTCGACAATGCTCCATTCCTTCGGTTCGACAGATGTTGGTTTGCAGAATATTTCTTCCATGTCCGTTAGGTAACAAGACGGGGTACAAAAGTCATTCTCCGAGAGTTGGTAGTTATGAGTTCGTCATTGAGTATCTGAGCTGTGTAGTAGCTCAGCAAACCAAAGCAGTGATTGGCAAAGTTTGTGAAAATAGTCGGAGTCGCAAGCACACCAGTGCAAAAGTGAGAGCTGATCTGCGAGAGGTGAACGCCGAGAATTTTCGCGCAGCTCGAATTGGTTTGCGCAACAGAGGCATAAAGGAACATGAAAAATTCAATGCCGTGGCCGGTATTTGAAACACGGATCTCCTGGTTTCTGTCCAGTCATTCTTACTCATTGAGCTACCATGGCTAACTTGCTGTCATGACATTAAATCCTCTGTTTGACTCTTATTTCCCCGGCAAACCACGAGGGGTACTTGCATTCGAGATACACCGTTTGTGGCGACTTGCTATTGTAAGTACTTGACTCCCAGTCTTTATCATTTAACTCTTATTATTTTAGATAATACGGCTAATATGAAGAAATGATTAACTTCCATCAATTAACTTAAATAATTAGTGTTAAATGATGTAGCCTGTGACTCAAGTACTTACATCAGAGCTATCGTAAGTACTTGCTATCGTAAGTACTTGAGTCACAGGCTTCATCATTTAACTCTTGTTACTTTAGTTAATACGGCTAATATGAAGAAATGATTAACTTCCATCAATTAACTTAAATAATTAGTGTTAAATGATGTAGCCTGTGACTCAAGTACTTACATCAGAGCTATCGTAAGTACTTGCTATCCTAAGTACTTGAGCCCCAGTCTTCATCATTTAGTTCTTGTTATTTTAGTTCCTACGGCTAATATGAAAAAATGATTAACTTCCATCAATTGACTTAAATAATTAGAGTTAAATGATGTAGCCTGTGACTCAAGTACTTACATCATTTAACTCTTATTATTTAAGTTAATTGATGGAAGTTAATAATTTGTTCATAGTAGTCGTATTAACTAAAATAATAAGGGTTAAATGATGAAGGCTGGGACTCAAGTACATAACGATAGTAAGTCGCAAAAAACGGTGTATCTCGAATGCTAGAGCCCCTAGTGGTTTACCGGGGAAATATGAGTCAATTGGAGAATTTAATGTCAAGACGGCACGTTGGCCATGGTAGCTCAATGGGTAAGAGCGAGTGGACGGAAACCAGGAGATCCGTGGTTCAAATCCGAGCCATAGCATTGCAATTTTTAGGTTGACTCTACCAAAAACATTAGTCCATATACGGCTAGTGTGAAGAAATGATTAACTTCCATCAAATGTTTACATATCTGGCATTCACATCCCTTGCATTTGAACATTTTCCGTCAGTTTGTACAAAGTCAATTGTAATTCAGAGTCATAAAAGAATTCTCTGTGAATCAGATTACATATATATAAGAAAAAAGTACTTAAAAAGAGAAAAGGTGTCTGCATAGGTACTCTAATATAACCCTTATTTCAGGGCGGCACAAAAGTTGTTTCACACAATAAAACTGTCTATTGAAATATAGAACCTCCGCCTAACGCAAAGGATGTTCACGAGACAGAAGATTTTGTGAATAAGAGTTTAAGATGTAAAATTTAGATAGATTTAGCCTGGCACCCCTAGCAAGATAAGGGAGCGTTTATGAGATTATAGTGTTATTACTGAACTAGCGAGGAGCCCCTAACTAAGTTACGTCAGAAATATGGTGCAGTGTTCCGTAGATTGATAAAAAGTGTCATCTATATTTGCATGTTAATTACGGTAATCATTTACTCAGCTCAAGAATATATCAAACCTAAAATCAATACAGTCTACATTACCTCTGCAATATGACGCAACCTGATGACGAAACCTGCCAGAATCGTACATGCGTAATTAAAAATGGTAGACATTGTTAATATTTCAGCAATGCCAAGAAGTATGTGGCAGCGTTCACGTAACTCGTTCATGAAGTCTGAAGCCAGGTTGCATAAAAGGTAATCTAAGTTCAAGAATATGAAAATGTTCTTCAGTCGAGCTGAACTTAAAATTTTGGTTGTATAAAACATTGATCTAAGTTCATGGTCTCTTCATATAAGAGCAAACCTATCTGGTGAATTTTCTCCAGTTAACTTGATTGAACTTAGATCATCAGAACTGCAGAATTTACACAATAGTTTCTGAGAAGAAATAAGTACTGCAGCTTTAAATAAAGCATTTTTGTGGTTACTTGTATAAATAATTGGCCTCTTTATTTCACAAATATATGTTAAAGATGCATTGTTTGTGTTCATAACCTATACATTTTTATTATTTTCAGAATTCATATTACTCTGACATCTCTGATGATTAGAATTTTCAATTTGAAATGTCTCCTCGTGTTTTCCAACATAGAGGAAATCCCATTTCAGAACTAAATGACAGAAAATTCAAAATGAGATTTCGACTATCAAAGCATGTAGCTGAAGAACTGGAGCACAGGCTACGTGCACATTTAAGAACACAAACCCTGAGGAAATATGCACTCAATCCAATATTTATGATCCTTCTCGCATTACGGTTCTATATACCTGAAAACTTCCAAATGGTGCTTGGGGATATATTTAATATAAATAAAGGGACTGCGTTTAGAACAATACACAAAGTAACAAGGGAGATTGCAGTTTTAAGATCTCATTTCATCAGGATGGCTATAAAAAAGGGTGAAATAAGAAGGACTATGCGAGATTTAAAGTTAGCGGAACACAACTTCTCTTCTGCTTGAACGTCCATTTTTATATACAAAATATTATAATTTGTAACTTAAAACTTCACTTATCTTCTATTTTTTGTTTATATTTTCCAGCTCAAAGTATTTCTAACAGACGAAAATGAAAAAGATGTCCATTGGGCATACAATGGAGATAAATTAAGCGAAATGATTAACTTTTGATAAATACTGTTTCAATATGGAGTAAACTCTTATACTATTTGTTTATAATAACATCATTTCTAAGATAAATAACCATAAAGCCAAATATTTATTTAGTTTTTGTTATGTCTAGATTGGCTACTCTGTGTACGTGAATAAAACAGAGTCGAGTAATTCCGATAATCCTCGAACCCTTTCGATACAACACGAAAGTTGCAACATGTTTGGCGATGTTGCCGCATTTGTTTCTGTGATCTCACATCAGTACTAAACGGCATTCAACTGATCTAAGATCAGCATTGTACAAGCCACACGGGTTCGTAAACTTGGTTCAATTTTTATCTTCGATTATAAATGAACCGCAGTTAGCGATTTTTATGAAACCGGGCCTAAATGAAGTATATTATATAGATCTCCGTGGTCGTCGTGGTCCATTTCTCGGAGGATGTGTTGAATGATATATACTTGTTTTATCACTTTTATATTAACATAAAGCACTGCATTTCGCTATTTTAACCCTTAGTTGGTAACACGTGAAAAATTGACGGAAACATCCGTCTGTGAGACTAACATGATCAAATTTTGTATTTTAGGAGCACCTTAATGAGTATAGAAGATAAATAACTTTATTAGCATTTATACTTTCATTCTATTTAAAAATATGTTTCTATCAAGTATTGTGGTAACCCATTAGGTTAAGCTGGCATTTTTGTCTGCGCGACACCCACCCGCTCAAGCCAGGAGGGGAGGGTAACAGTGCATGAGTCACATAGGCAATTGCTGCCTAGAGGGGGGGGCGGCTTGGACCGGTGTGGCTACGCGGTCTTCCGGCGGAATCGGTCACTCTTAGCGTGGGTTTAGCGACGGATACATCTCTCCCATTCAGTGTATATATAATGTGAATATTGCAGACAGGTGTTGCAAGATTTAACAAGAAACTTAAGATGCAAGCTCAATGACTGATTTGTAAGTAGAGTGTTGCATTTTATTAAATAATCAGATTTTGAAAACTATATATTTCTTGTCCTTTGCTATATGTAAACCTCTCGTTAGCCAAGCAACTTCCTGTATCAGGTACGGCAAAGCTGAGTTCTCAGCGAAGCCTCATCATATAGCCTGACAATTTGCAAAAACTGCAAAATTAAATATTGGTTTTTCACATGGAATATTTCCGGAAGTTGATTATAGTTGCGAAAAAGTCACAAAATTTTTATTACTGTTTCAAATAAAATAGCCTCTAAAGATGACATTTGTTTTGAGGGATATACAAATAAGGTAAACCATTACATACTTTCTACACACATTTTAGATATTTTCATGGAACATTGTAAGCAATTGGGTTTATCTTACTTCACACACTTATATGCCGCCATGCTATTCAGCATGATGGGACACTAGCGACATGTTTTCTCTTTCCTAGCTTGTCGTTTCTTACTCTTTTTGCTGGAGAATTATCTTTATGCCCTTCACACAGAATGTCCGAAACGATTTTCCTGAAATCATCCCATAAATTTGGAATCCGGAGCCTTCTCTGAATATGCCCTCTGATTTCATGAAATGAAATTTTTACATCTTACCTTTGTGGAGATATACAACATAGCCATTAGTGCAGCTCAATGATATTAGAAAGTAAAATATTGTTACTCTGTGGGTTCGTAGATTTAAAAGTTCAAGTTGCATAAATTCTAAATGTTCTTTATTGCCGTAGAAATGCACTCTGCTCAATCCTTGCAGTAGAAGAATTACGTCACATACACAATTACAATCTTCCAAGGTCGTTGACCACAACAAACAGCTCACTTTCCAAACACACCAGTTTCAATTACAACTCTCGTTACGACTCTGTTTACAACTGTCCCTTGGCGAGTCACTACTCATTACTATACCACTGCTCATATTACTAGACATTTCTGGAATATTCTGTAACAAAGAAGAAATCGAATGTTCTGAAAGACAATCAAGATGTCACAAGAATTTTCCTTCTTATCTAATGTTATCTGTTTGGGCACGTCTTTTATCTCCGCGCTATGTTTATCTGCTTAGGCAAGCTCTTTATGTCCGTGATACACCATTGTCCGTTATCTCTCCGCGCCGAAACTTTTATGTGCGCCGCCGCGACAGTATTTTGAGTGGCCATCGCCTTGTTCTTCAGACAGTTTAGTAGTTGCTACACTTAGTGTCCACAACATTTACGCCAGATTTTGTGGTGTTATATGAAATAGTTGCTCTTGCCACGATAAATTCTGTCAATTTCAGTGTCATTTTCGCTATTTTGAATAGAGTCAACACGTCCTCTTCGTTCTCTGATATGCTCAAAATCTATTTCCGTATCTCTGTAAGGGTCTGAATCTAATATATGATCTTCTTCGGAACGTAGGAATCCTCTGAATAATAAGTCATCGTCGCCCTCATTGAATTGCTAAAGCCAACTGTACAATTTTTCTGCTTCATTGTGATATGTGAGGTATCACTCCACTAGTAGCAATCTATAAATCATTAAATATTTGGAAAATAAGATATATAAATCAATGAAACTTACTTGTTTAATGTAATATCTGTCTACCAGACGGAGACAGGACCCCTACCTTTACAGTAATATCCGCCTGTAAGACGATGTGGGTGACGCGTTATCGCGAGTAAAACAAGGATGTCCACGCAATACAAAGTTCAACTTACAAATGAAGCATAGCTGCAATATCAGATCCAATTATCAATGCACGTGTGTAGCTATACGTTGAGAAATTTTATACCCGCCTCCCAGGCGAATGTTACCAACTAGGGGTTAACCGAAAAGGGCCTCTGTTTGACTCCAAATTATGTAGGCATTGTTTATTCCGTGTAACTACATAAGTATGTTATCCGATCCGAATATTAGAAAAACAATTGATCTGTATAAATTACTACAGAAGGCGCAACGCAACCCAATATCCAGGAAATCGTCACCGATCGCACTTTTATGTTGGAACCGCCACAAAGCCAGAGCTACGCGTGGGTAGGAAAGAAAGAGACAGACAGTGGCGCGAGTGCTGAACGCTTGCCGAGAGAAAGAAAGAAGGTAAGAAGGAAGGAAAGAAAGAAAGTAAGAAAGAAATAAAGAAAGAAGGAAGGACGGAAAGAAAGAAAGAAAGAAAGAAAGAAAGAAAGAAAGAAAGAAAGAAAGGAAGGAAGAAAGGAAGGAAGAAAGAAAGACAGAAAGAAAGAAAGAAAGACAGAAAGAAAGAAAGAAAGAAAGAAAGAAAGAAAGAAAGAAAGAAAGAAAGAAAGAAAGAAAGAAAGAAAGAAAGAAAGAAGGAAGGAAGGAAGGAAGGAAGGAAGGAAGGAAGGAAGGAAGGAAGGAAGGAAGGAAGGAAGGAAGGAAGGAAGGAAGGAAGGAAGGAAGGAAGGAAGGAAGGAAGGAAGGAAGGAAGGAAGGAAGGAAGGAAGGAAGGAAGGAAGGAAGGAAGGAAGGGAGGAAGGAAGGGAGGAAGGGAGGGAGGGAGGGAGGGAGGGAGGGAGGAAGGGAGGAAGGAAGGAAGGAAGGGAGGAAGGAAGGAAGGAAGGAAGGAAGGAAGGAAGGAAGGAAGGAAGGGAGGAAGGAAGGAAGGGAGGAAGGAAGGAAGGGAGGAAGGAAGGAAGGGAGGGAGGGAGGGAGGAAGGGAGGAAGGGAGGGAGGGAGGGAGGGAGGAAGGGAGGGAGGGAGGGAGGAAGGAAGGAAGGGAGGAAGGAAGGGAGGAAGGAAGGAAGGAAGGAAGGAAGGAAGGAAGGAAGGAAGGAAGGAAGGAAGGAAGGAAGGAAGGAAGGAAGGAAGGAAGGAAGGAAGGAAGGAGACAAATGTCTGGATAGTTCCGAATTTGTCTCGCTGCGTCAAGAGCAATCTACTGCTGGTGATATAAAAACCCCGCAAAGTGTTAGAGTGGCGGTCAGTTGCTAGTGAGTTGTTAATTCAGTTTTAGTAGTGCAGCTGTGCAGTAATCTGAGTGTGGACACTTGAAGTGTGCCGCAGGGACTTTCTTCGTTTGTTTATGTGCAGTGGGGCGAACGAGACGACCTTTAAGACTGATAATGTGAATGTCGCGGTTTTTATTGCTGCAAGGGGTGTACAAAGCTCCTGTGTACTGTAATAAGGAGCATTTTAAAATTTGCAAGCAACACTTTTAATTCTACGAACCCACAAATCCCAATACTATTTGTTAACTTTGGCACATGGCTTTCCGGAGATCTGTTACACGCTCCATTATTATTGATTCCTTGTATCGTAAGTAACACACCTAATCACCACCTCAATATGGCAATGCCCTATCTCAACTAGATACGGCGAACATAGGTAATGTAGCCATGGTTTACTCTGAGACTCATTTTCCATGCTAAACGGACCACGCGGTGATACACATTTCTTAGCGTTTCAAATTGATTTAGAGAACGACATTCTACGAGGGTGGTCCGAAAAGTTTCCGACCTCAACCTGAAGATGGCAGCATTCGTAAATAAGAGCCAGTGCACTTCGTTGTCCGTCTGTTGACAGTTACTCACCAAAGTTTCAGCCATTTTGGTTGCTCAGTTCTTATGTAACAGTCGTTTAAGTGCACTGATGCGAGTGTTTTTATAAAAATGGACATAATCGAGTATCGAGCTGTCATTAAATATTTGTTTTTCAAAGGCAATACGCCTACGCAAATCAAAGATGAGTTGGGTTCTGTGTATGGGGACTCTGCACCATCATTTACCACAGTGAAGTTTTGGGCAGCTGAATATAAACGTGGCCGTAAGAGCTTGGGAGACGAACCTCCGGAACGTCCAAAAACTGCAACTACCGAAGAACACTTCGTTAAAGTTCACCAAATGGTACTAGACGATCGCCTAATTAAATTGAGAGAGATGGTAGAGTCTACGAAAATGTCAAAAGAACGTGTTTGTCACATATTAAATCAACATTTAGACATGAGAAAGCTGCCCGCGCGTTGAGAACCGCGTTTGCTCACGTTAGACCAAAAACGTGTTCGAATGAACATTTCCATCGCTCTGTTGGTGCAGTTTAGGCGCAATAAATACAAGTTTTGGTGCCGATTAATTACTGTAGATGAAACTTGGATATCCTATTATATGACCGAAACAAAAATACAGCCCAATGGTGGACTGAAAAGGGAGAACCGTCTCCAAAAACGGCAAAAACTGTCTTTTTCAGCTGGTAAAGTGATGGTGATTTGGGGGAGGGGGGTAGTCATGCACATACTTTAATAGATTATCTTCAAAAAATAAAAATTCTTACAGGAGCATTCTACGCATCACTACCTGACAAGCTGAAGACAGAACTTGCGGAAAATCGGCCACATTTGCAGAAAAGCAAAACCTTGTTTCGCCAAGAAAATTCAACGTCTCAGACCTCAGCGGTTGCAATGGCGAAAGTCCACGAATTATGGATTGAACTGCTTGACCATCCGCATTATTCACCAGATCGAGCACCAAGCGACTTGCTTTTGTTCCCTCATCCGAAAATTGGGCTCGGAGAACCGAGACTTTCGTCAAATGAAGAGGTCATCACCTTCGTGAACAATTATTTTGCAGAGACAAACGCCGAGTACTATTTGGACGGGTTACAGAGATGGGAGCATCGCTAGGAGAAATGTGTAGAGTTACAAGGAGACTATGTTGAAAAACGCCGAGTACTATTGGACGTGTTACAGAGATGAGAGCATCGCTGGAAGAAGTATGTAAAGTTACAAGGAGACTATGTTGAAAAACCCCGAGTACTATTTGGGCGAGTTACAGAGATGGGAGCATCGCTGGGAGAAGTATGTAAAGTTACAAGGAGACTATGTTGAAAAACGCCGAGTACTATTTGGACGGGTTACAGAGATGGGAGCATCGCTGGAAGAAATGTGTAGAGTTACAAGGAGACTATGCTGAAAAACGCCGAGTACTATTTGGACGGGTTACAGAGATGGGAGCATCGCTGGGAGAAGAGTGTAGAGTTACGGGGAGACTATGTTGAAAAAAGCCGAGTACTATTTGGACATGTTACAGAGATGGGAGCATCGCTGGGAGAAGTGTGTAGAGTTACAAGGAGACAGTGTTGAAAAACGCCGAGTACTATTTGGACGGATTACAGAGATGGGATCATCGCTGAGAGAAGTGTGTAGAGTTGCAAGGAGACTATGTTGAAAAACGCCGAGTATTATTTGGATGGATTACAGAGATAGGAGCATCGCTGGGAGAAGTGTGTAGAGTTACAAGGAGACTATGTTGAAAAACGCCGAGTACTATTTGGATGGGTTACAGAGATAGGAGCATCACTGGGAGAAGTGTGTAGAGTTACAAGGAGACTATGTTGGAAAACGCCGAGTACTATTTGGATGGGTTACAGAGATAGGAGCATCGCTGGGAGAAGTGTGTAGAGTTACAAGGAGACTATGTTGGAAAACGCCGAGTACTATTTGGACGGATTATAGAGATGACAGCATCGCTGGGAGAAGTGTGTAGGGTTATAAGGAGACTATATTGAATAACGCCGAGTACTATTTGAACGTGTTACAGAGATGAGAACATCGCTGGGAGAAGTGTGTAGGGGTATAAGGAGACTATATTGAAAAACGCCGAGTACTATTTGGACGTGTTACAGAGATGGGAGCATTGCTGGGAGAAGTGTGTAGGGTTACAAGGAGACTATGTTGAAGAATAAAAATAAAAATCCGAAAAATTTCATTGTATCTATATTAGGTCGGGAACTTTTCAGACCACCTATGTATACAGAAAAGAGCCCATTTTGTAATCGATCGCTTGTACTAAATTAACGTGAATTATCTAAGTCATTATTGTGATGAAAGTTCTATATCGGAAGGCTTTGGAGCATTGAAGCTTCGGATGCTTACTGTTTTATGAGACGCAACTTGATATTATTTATAAAACTGGTGGCTTTTGAATGAATACCTCATTTCTTTACCAAACAATGGTCTTTTATAACTGGCAATTGCAGACATTGCAATGAACCTCAAACTATATTTCACAACCTTTCCTGCTGCTTACTAGCAATCCTGTCTTGAAGCATAGCTCGCAAAGGTCGATATTGAAGGTTTCAACAAAGAATTCGATACATTTTTTCTTTTTTCTGAAACATGTGCCAACCGGAATTACGCTCTTCTGTGTTCTTTGGTGTAGCGGTATTCCAGCTGATGAAAACATCGCCATTTCCACCAGACTTTATCTTTGAAATAAGAGCATGAAATAAACACAAAGGCGTAGATAGCTGCAGTTTTACAAGTTTCTGGCACTGCCAGTCTTGTAACGCTCTGCAGAATGAGGACGCTAAGTAAAAAATAAAAAACTCCTTACGAACGGACTCATGAGTTGCCAGAATAAGTCTGTGGGGAAACAATTTATCAAGATAAAAAGAAATTCAGACACGAGAAACGAGTCGACGCAATCAGTGTGAGGGAATACAGAATAAATGGCACAGTCCCAAAGCAGCGCATTGTATAACAAAATGATGAACGGTTTTCAATGTGCTGATCGAACATGACGTTACAGAATGTAATATGAATATTACGTCCGCATCAAGTGCTATATTTACTGCTTTTCAAAAGATACCTATCGGTTTAGTGGGTGTATTCCTTCTATTGCATACTTTGAAACAATATGTAATCGCATGTTCCGAATCCGCAGTATCCCATTTCTGAAATATCCTTATTGGTTAGTTTAACCCAAAATAGGACACATCTCAATGCGACCTAAGAGATCTATTGAGCCTACCTCCCTAAAAGGAGGAAAGGATCATATACACGATGTCCCACCTAACTTTGCGACCTCAAATATCTCCAAAATAAAAGAAAATATGAAAATTCCAATTGGCCATGAATGTACCTATGTCAGGGGCTCACACAATGAGAAGGTATGCACAATCCAAGTTGTGTTTTTTAAAAGGAACATGTATGCTTATTCTAGCAAAATAACAACTAGTCACGAGGTTACGTCACGAAAAAAGAGGTGGTATATCCTATTTTTTCACCTATATCGTTCGAAACCTTTCTAAATTCTGGAAGGTAATTCGATAAGTATCCATTACCAGAAGCTTCAGGCTACGGACGTCAGGTATATAAAGCCCATCCGAAACCTAGCAAGAAAGTAAAAGTGAGAACTTAAGAGCTTGGGCTTCGAGTTTCTAGAATCAGTGCGGCTCCATGGGGAGGAGTCAGCACATCGGAGCAGTTCACGAATCAGGGTCGGTCGAATTGAGTCGACCGAGCAGTGCATAGAAGCGTGGTACCTTCCAGCCTCCATGGCGAGGAGCCGCCAGACCGTGGAATGTAGCAGGAAGCAGTTCACGAGACAGTAAGTGCCGCTCCGTAGTGAGGAACCGACGGGCAGTAGAAAAGGTAGCGAAGAGCTTACATGTTTCTTTGAGATTGTGTTCAGAATTGATGTACAGCTCCATGTAAGTGCTGAGACTTGTGTGTATGTGAGCAGCACAACTTAGTGAACGCTAAGAAAACAAAGAGTCGCGTTGGAGTTGTGCAGTTGTGTGAAGAAGAAGGGGATTTTAACTTAGCATTGCACTGAGGATTTTTGGTGACAATAAAGGAGCTTGAGGCGAATGTGTGTTTTTGTGACAGTATGTAAGGAAATTGTGCTCAACTACCTTGATATTCAAACTTTCTCAGCTATTAAACCTAGGAAAATCAAGAAAAGTTTTTGGGAAACAGAGGAACATGTGTGTAAAATGAGTCCACTAAAATCCTCACAAAGGATTAACATCCTATGAAGGGAATTCAAAGAATGATCTTAGAAAAAGCAGTTTTTTTATAAATTTAACTAGTAACGCTATAGCAGACCAGCAGAAGAATCTAGTCGTCCAGGTTAACCTGGACGGAATTGTTTCGCCCAGCACCTAGCCGCTTACTGCGGCTTTATCTGGGTAGTGTAGTAGTCTGTCTTTTGTCTCAAGCGTTTATGTCGGGGCATAGGTTACTCTGATCTGTTGGGTTAAGCCGCTCAGGCTGCCGCCTGGGGTATATATTCCCAAGGCCGTCTTCACCCGAACTCCCCTAACGCTATAATTAACACCTATACTACCTATACTATATACCATGCATGACCGCATGAAACTCTTTAAAAGGATGGGTTGTATAGGAGACGTCATCAGTCACGTGATGAATACAGATACTTGTTGACAGTGGAGACATTTTATGACTAACTTTATTTCGACACGTTAATATTATTTGGTTTTTCATTATCGAGCTGAGGAAGGTTGCATATTACAGTTCCTATTTACGTCAATGGTGGGTAGTTAAAACCTATGAAAGATCTTAAGATATCAATGGCTTTAACGTCCGCTTCCTCTTAGCATAGAGAATTGAATATCCAGAAGACCGCTCACTAACTTATAGCGCCTAACCAAAGCAAGGAGCACATGCTGAACCTGTTGTCTATTACCACATCGTGATGCCTGAACGAAGGCAAGCCAGAAATATCGAGCACGTTGTTCGATACACAATGAGGTCTGTTATTCCGCAGCCCGTACAGTATTCGGAAGATGGCTTCAATGTAGGTGACACGAAGTTCAGAAAGGTCTGTTTTTCCAGGGTCAATACTCCATGTCTTCTTACTTGGGGAGACAGCTTTCCAAAACAGAATTATTACACAAAATTCAGCATTATCTGTTCTGTCAGAGCCAATTCACTTTGTCCTCCTATCTAGGAGCTAGCTTTCTACTGTAGAATGGAGATGACACAACGTTGAGCATTGTTCGTTCTTCCAGAGCCAATGCACTTTGTCCTCTTATTTGGGTAGACAGTTTTCTACCACAGAAATGAGATGACACAAAGTTGAGCATTGTTCGTTCTGCCAGAGCCAATGCACTTTGTCCTCTTATTTGGGGAGACAGTTTTCTACCACAGAATGGAGATGACACAAAGTTGAGCACTGTTCGTTCTTCCAGAGTCAATGCACTTTGTCCTCTTATTTGGTGAGACAGCTTTCTACCACAGAATGGAGGTCACACGAAGTAAAGTATTGTCTGCTCTTCCAGAGCCAATACCAGTCAGCTCACCGAGAGAAATGACTCCGTTCTAAGATGCAAGAATCTTATTTTAAACTCCTGCCTTCGATTTCTGGCCTGCCAATCACTCTAAGACCTGATCTACGTTCCTTATGCAACGTATGAGTATTTTCTTTCCCTCATTTCCTAAAATTATGCCTCCTCCATCATATTGCAAAAGTGTTTGGAGGCTCTGAATTGTCGGTAGGTGCCGGACGAATGGTGCATGTGCTTGTTCTTTGGAAATCTCTTTTCGGCTCTGCCGTACGACAGAATTCTTTGAATCACCTCTGAAAGGGAGGATTTCCTTAAGTAGCACACTGGGTGATGGTACAATTAGGGCTGCGATCCCAGGTACTTCAGCGCACAAATTTCGTCTGACCTAGAGCATCCAGCAGTTCCTTTGTCTCATCCGTTCCTTCTGGAAGTGGATAGTACAAAATCTCCCTGCTGGTCAAGTGAGAGGTTCCGACTCCTGCCTTTTCCTGAATTGGAGTGGTTCGAATAGGGTTGGACTCAGCGGAGTAGTGGTTCCAGACAACCATGGGTATTGGGTACAACTGGCTGGCTTGGCGACCAGATGGGGCTGAGTAATGCCTAAAACGTTCCAGGTAGTAGCCTGCAGAGCTAGTAGCACGGTATGATACATCACCAGCGGCTCTAACGAGATTTTCGTTAGCCTACCCTGTTGGGTTGATGCCATTTCCACCTGAAAGGGGGCCTTTATAGACTACAGAAATTGGCCCAAAAAAGATACACCAAGATACTTCGGCGCTTCCTAGTTTATGGAGAGGACGCCTTCGGGCTTCCCGCTAAACTTATTCTAATGTGTTCGGCCTCTTTCTTTGCCTATACTTATGGACATGTTGTCTTTATCTAAAGGTAGGACATACTCCTGCGTTATTTTTGAGGGGATCATTTCAGTGCTGAATTATGTATACAAATATCAGTCATAGATACACATGGATACAAGCTTGCTGCAAACTGCTGATATGAATCGCATAGGTTAGTTTACGTGTAGCGTGTCCAGCAAATACCGTGTAGGGTGAGAAATCAAATTTCGGACAACTAAGTAAGCACTGGCTTTCTTTCACGCTTTTCCGTTATCCTGAAAAGGCAAATGTTGCATAACTCTCATCTCTAAGGATCCCATGCTCATTTTTTATTCCTTACTCATCACATATAACGGTGATAATATATAACCACAAATACAGTGAGAGAATTTGACTGCCAAAAAGGAGTAAAAACAGAATATAACTTTAATGCAAGCAGCCAGGAACAGAGAAGTAGGAGAAATGAAAAGGTGGTTTCGGGCAGACACCTTTGTTTCTAATGTGCACTACTCAGTCCTCTACAGGTTTCAAATAAATGCGCAGCTGGCCATGTTGCTTTGGTTTTACTTCTGTATTGTAGTTAAACTTGTCCAGAATGTATTATTGAGACGAACCCGTCTCAAAATTAGGAGCTGAAGATTTCCATCATGTGAGCCTTTTAATCCGTTTCAGTGTAACATTAGAATACTCCCATATGACAAATAGCACCTTAGTTTCAGGAAATGATAAGGTGAATGACTTCGGACAAGGAAGAGTCCTACATTCCATTGGTTAAGATGACTGTCGTTTTTATGAACTGTTGAGAAGTAAAGGTTTGTTCATCGGGGCGTGGGGACAATACATTTATCTTTCAAAGACAACTTGTTGGAAGGCGATTTGAACAATATTTAAAGTTTAACACGGTCTCCGATAGTGACTTGCGCAATGGATGAGGAAGTCCTTCCATCCGATATCGGCTCATTGATTTCGTAGCGTGATAAATATCTCTAGAAGCGAGCTGGCTAGGTGGAACAACAAAGCCTGGATTTCCGTAGACTAAGACATCAATCTCGACCAAGTTTACGGGTAAATAGCAAGGAAAATTGCCAGGGCCTATAACACTCGGAGAGCTACTGGGTGTGCTTTATGTATCATCTTCGTATTAGAAGTTAGGCACGCTCAACATTATTTTCAATTAAGTAAAGGAAATTTGTTTCTAATTAAATACTCAGTGGGATTCAAAAGCGTAATGACAAAATACTAGATTATTTCAATACTTTCCTTTTTATTCTCTTTTTAAAACTGAACTTTGTTACGTAAATTGAACAGCTGTAACAGTCGACAGTGTAAATTTATATTGATTGACAGAGCACAATGCTCAGGCGTTTTCGTTTGTGGCAAACATTTGGGAGGTCTGGGTTCGATTCCCGTGGCCGACCTACCTGACGCATAGGCTTTTTCGTGGGTTTTACTGGGTCGTCAGACAATTGCTGTCTAGGTTAATATCCCACGAATTTCCTGTCTCTCATATTCCATCTGGTCTCTTTCAGGGTACAAGTGTCGGCGGGAGTCTCGGCGGTGCATAGCAGGATGATATGCTCTGAGTGAACCTTCCATCTCAGGTAGGACGGTTTCCAGTCTACGAACCAGATCTGGTAGGCCGTTTCCGGAGCGTAGTCGGGTGAACTGTCAGTTGTGCCGGCTTGCCGGGGAGTTTCCAATTAAGAAGCTGTCTTGAGTCACCCACCTTCTGTCTCCTTTCATTTCATCCTTCCCCCTGTGGATACCCCGATCGGAGCAAGGGTACAATAGACCAAGACTGATCGAATACCTTCCTTAGGGATCAATACTGATTTCAATCGCATTACAACCAAAGGCATTCGCTTCAGTTTAGTTATTTGGCACAGCGATACCTTAGTGATTTCAATAACGGCTCGTGTTGAGGGTCCATGGTTCTGTTCCCAACTTTGGAGTGGCAAAGTCCAACGCGGTTTGGCGTCGAAGGCAAAAGCAGTAGGCCCTCTCATTCCACCGCCATCGGACTCCGCCCTCTGAGTGCGACCAGTCATCGCTTGGTTGAATAAGGGTCCCTCGATTGTCCTACACCACGTGTGAAGCGTTAGCGACACATGTACACTTTATTAACATCTTCACTTATTCTCTTCATTATATGTATCTCAACATGGCCGATATACAGGAGTGTCCATTTTGAAAGTCTATCTTAAAAGTCTACTGCCTTTCGGCAGGATGTTGAAGAAATGTATGGGACTCTTCAAGGTTTTAATGTTGCTCTTCGTAGTGCATTACGTTTTGAAGATGACCAAGGGAACCTCTCATTTTCCGACAATTGCTAATGAGTCTGAAGTATTTGAGACGTCATTGTAACATATTAAAATGAAGTAATTACTTGGTTCAGTCGAATTGTAGATAATCAGAAATCCTTGTAAACACGTGTAAGGTTTAAGGAAGTAGATTTAATACGAGGTATGTTCAAGTTATAACGCCTATTTTTTCAGGACTGGGACCAGAGGGGAACGTCTGTTCTTTTTTAAATACACGGGGACTTATTGTGATTGCATGGCAGAGATGGCAGCACTATACAGTGCACAGAACTCAAGTGGCAGCGACGAGAGTTAGGGCTATTTTGATACTGAAAATGGCGACGTTTTCATTGCAAGAACAGCGTGTAATCATTCATTTTCTCCACTTTCGTGGTGTGATACCTATTTAAATTCATCGCCAGTGGAGTGAGGCATTGGTGATGGTATCATGGATGTGTCTAATGTACGTTCCTGGGTACGACAGTTCAATGAAGGCAGAACATCGTGTGACAGCAAACCAAGACAGTTGTGGCCTCGCACCAGCCGGTCTGACGACATGATCCAGCGAGTGGTGAACTTGTTTTGTAGGATCACTGATTGAGCACTTTCAGATTTTCTTACAGCTTTGTGTGCACAGATCCTACGGAAATGCCAATTTTGGAGGCGATGTCTGCAAATGTCTTGGTTTGTTGTTACACGATGTTCTGTCTTCATTGAACTGTCACACCCAGAAACGTACGTTAGACACGTCGGTGGTACCATCACGACATGCCTTACTCAACTGGCGATGAATTTCAATAGGTGTCACACCACCAAGTGGAGATAACGAATGATTACACGCTGTTCTTGCAATGAAAACGTCACCATTTTAAATATAAAAAACAGTCCTAACTCTCGTCGCTGCCACTAGAGTTCTGTGCACTGTACAGTGCTGCCACCTCTGTCACGCATTCACAATGAGTCCACGGGTATTTAAAAGATTAACAGAAGCTCCTATCTGGTCACAATCTTGAAAAAATAGGTATTACAGCTTGAACGCACCTCGTATGTTAATACCGGTGGAAATAAAACGTTTTCTACAGCTACAATATTAAACAGAGTACACAACAAATGTTTAAATTAGGAGTGTATAAACATGCAAACATGCCACTGTTCCGCTTTGATTCCGCTTCTCTAGCTAATGAAAATGAAGTAACAACAAAACCTAGAGCACCCGATTTTCACTAAATTAACCATATAAGTCCTCCAACGTTTAGTCATATCGGATGGTGAATGAAATGGGTGAAATGATTCTCAAATGAGTCCAGGGTCCATGGAACTTACAGTTACCCGACATTTGTCTTGAAGGATAAGGGAAAATCCCTGAAAAAAACGTTATCCGGGTATCTCACCCTGACCGAGAATCAAACTCGGGACATCTTGAACAGAAGGCAGACACGCTACCATCTACGCTACCGAGGCGGGCAGCCGTATAGTTCATTGTATTATTTCTTTTAACTATCAAAGATGTAAAACTTTACCTTTGTTTTTAAAGCTCTCTACCCGAACATCCTCTTCAACCCAATTACTGCTCGGATAAATTGCCTTTAATTTCCTATCTGTTAAATGTGAATTCCAAACGTGCAACGGGAGAAGATGGGGCTGCACTTGAAAGTGTTCTGCTGCACGACACCCACGTAAGTATATCAAGGTATGCTAAAATAAATCATATAAGGCTTGATGGAAAATTAAATCTAACACCAATATACTTACAATTCCGACAATTAAGGATAGATTGTTGCTCTGATAGCTACTACAGAACACTACTAGTTTAGTTATCAAATAGTAAACGAAAACGTGTAAACGAGATAGAGTGACACCTCACTCACTACGACATCCAAACTGATCTGCTTCGGCTAATACCTCCCGGAAAGAATGGAAAAATTGAGGGAACCACAGGAGGCTCCAAGGCGACCGGTAGATAGGTGACAGAGACACGCGGAAGTCCCTCCCGAGTGCTGAGGGTTCCTCATTCCTTGTTTATGTAAACGAAATAACGTCAGAAACCTTTCAACCTATATTTCCACTTCTAAAATTGTCAAAGATGTTCTCAAGCTATTCTCGGGAAGCAAGCCAGATGAAAAGACGATTAGAAATCGACGTTGCGGGAATGTGCATCTCCTACATCATCGTCTTTTCACCTGGCTTGCTTCTCGAGAACAACTTGAGCATATATATATATATATATATATATATATTATCCAGATTTATGAACCCTATTTTACACAGTGGTATATTAGGGTTAGAGTTGATGCATAAAAATACACAATTATAACAAAAATATTTTAGATACTAGAAGGAAGAAAATATGTTATAATCTGATGCATATTAATTTAAACTATTTCAGACGTTTAAACTCTGAGTTTATAAACATCATGAAGTACTTATACTGTTGTGGCTTCATTAGCAAAGATGTGAGCGGAGCAGAAAATTCACTTCCTAGAGAGTCTAGCTTGAATATTAATTCTTGTCTTTCTCTCCAGAAAATGGGACAACAGAAAAGGAGATGAACCACAGTTTGAAATTCTTCACCACACATGCACTTGGGGTTAGATGTTAAGTGAAAACCTGATAAGTATTCACCAAATTTACCATGTCCACTTAAAAATTGTGTCAAAACAAAATTTGGTACAAGAGTTTCACATTTTCCTCTGTCATATACACTAGGGAAAAATAATGTTTTTGTTAAACTTCCATTTGGAGTTGTTAGCCATTGTTGGTTCCATTCTTCAAGAATATGTTGATGTATTATTCTCCTTACATTAGAAATAGGACATAAAGGGTGTGTCAAGGGAAGATTGGATTCTGAAGTCTTCTTAGCCAAGCAATCAGCTCTCTCACTGTGTCCTTTAAGCCATCCCATGCAAATATGTCCTGGATGGTTTTGAAGCAATTAGTGATATTTCTATAAAGCTTAAAATTGGTTATTACACACCATAGGATTTCTTAATACTTGGTTTGAGGTTATACACATTGAAACCCCTTTCACCAGACACAGCTCACGCTGATAGCCGTGATCTGATGTGACTTCTCTCTGCATACACCAAAATATTGCACGAGGCTTCCTTAACAATAGTCAAATAACTGTTAAAATTATCCTGGTCTTAGTGACTAGAAATTCCTATGCTAGGTGTTTGAATACGGATCGAAATCCCTCATAGAGATCACTTCTCTTATTTTATTTCATATGAATGTCACGATTTTCTATTTAAAATATGAGAGTTTATTTACTTTACTTCTTAATTAGTCAAGAATTTGAATACTTCGTTTGCCAATTAATAGTACGTATAGGAATGTTCCAAATAGCTATACAAAATATGGAATTCGTAAAGACCAGAAGGTGGATGCTTGAAGAAATCAAAACCGTAGTCCTTATTACAATGTATTAGAATTAGAAGGATTTCTATCTCATACTTCGAATCTTTGCTTTATTTCTGAATAACTTTCTTGGAGATCACTAGATTTTGATATAGTCTTCAGCGTTACACCTCTGATTAAATAAATGTTGAACTTAGGACCTGTCGATTGTTTTCCGTTTAATTTTATAAATATTGCCAACGTTCTTCAAAACCACAAAATGCTCAAATGTTTAACGCATATCTATATTCCTTTTTCGAAAATATTAAACCACAAATTTTAATGTTTTAACTGCTGAAATGTTTAATTGGGCCGTAATTTCCATTACTATACAGGTTCAAAGTTTTTAGACGGAGTGTGGAGTATTTAATTGAATGGAAAATTTCATATTTCCGGTTTAAGTCGGACTGTGATGAACATCATTACAAATGTGAGAAGTTTCTATGGACTTTAATGGGCATCAATGCAGTTAATAAAAGTATCATTAGAGAATTAATTATGAAATCATATTATTCTGTGTGGGAATATCAGTAATAACAGAAACACAGAGAGGGAGAGAGAGAGAGAGAGAGAGAGAGAGAGAGAGAGAGAGAGAGAGAGAGAGAGAGAGAAGCAGAACTGGACATTAATTCATAGACAAGGACTATAACGTATGGAACAGGGATTTCCGTAATGGTTTGACCTAACTTCGAGCATATTATTCACTACTGTGCAATGCATTCATTTGATAAGAAAGTTGCACAAGGTCATTTTAAAACAAAAACTACAAAAAAGCACTTGAAGCTTTCCTGGCAACGACTGTGTTCTAGATCTTCTCGGGAAACAAGCCAGGTGAAAAGACGATTAGAAATCGACGTATGGGGAGTGTACATCTCTCCCATCATCAGGGTATTTTAATAAATGTTATAATTACAAACGTATCACTGGATATAACACAAATATAAACAAGACTTGTCACAGCTCCCCTTGAACCCTAGATACGTGGACAACACTTTTGTAATCTGGCCACATGGATCAGAAACTTTGCCTAGCTTTCTTGCGCATCTCAACAGCCTTCGACCTCAAATACAGTTTACCATGGAAGTGGAGAAGGATGGAACTCTTCCATTCCTGGACATTCTTTTTTCAAAAAACGGAAACGGTACACTGGGGCATGCTGTACACACACCGATCTCTATCTGAGCGCTCATAGATTCCATCATAAGTCTCAACGACTGGGAGTTCTCAATACACTGGCCCACAGAGCTTTGTCTGTCTCAGATCCCAGCCACTACAACACCTGAGACTCACTTTCCGTCAAAACGGCTACTCCGAATATGACGTTGAAGTCTCGATCACCAAAGCTAGGAAAGGGAAACCTGTAATACAGCAAGCGTCAGATAAGCCTACCGCTACAGCCTACATCACGTCTACCGGCAATCTATCCGGCAGAATCAGCGGCCTCGATCACCAAAGCTAGGAAAGGGAAACCTGTAATACAGCAAGCGTCAGATAAGCCTACCGCTACAGCCTGCATCACGTTTACCGGCAATCCATCCGGCAGAATCAGCAGCCTCGATCACCAAAGCTAGGAAAGGGAAACCTGTAATACAGCAAGCGTCAGATAAGCCTACCGCTACAGCCTACATCACGTTTACCGGCAATCTATCCGGCAGAATCAGCAGCCTCCATCACCAAAGCTAGGAAAGGGAAACCTGTAATACAGCAAGCGTTAGATAAGCCTACCGCTACAGCCTATATCACGTCTACCGGCAATCTATTCGGCAGAATCAGCAGAATTCTCACCAAATACAACATTAGGACCATCCACAAGCCACCTCCGAAGATTAAACATCTGTTGAGGCCAGTGAAAGAGTGTGAGTGAGTGTGTGGTGTTTTAGGGCCCGTCGACAACAAGGTCATTTGGGCCCGGCCAGTGAAAGACAAACTGGTCTTCCAAGTTCCGGGAGTGTACCGCATTCCCTGTGAATGTGAGACACCGTATATAGGGCAAACCGGAAGGACCTTCGCTACCAGAATAAACGAACATGAACGGAGCATTCGTTTAATACAACCTGAGAAGTCTGGACTGGCAGAGCATTGTTTTGATAACGACCATAGAGCCAATTTTCGGGAGACGACCATCATGGCAAAATGCCAGTTCTTTGTTTATATTTGTGTTACATTCCGTGCTAAAGTTGTGGTTATAACATTTATTAAAATATCCTGGTGATAGGAGAGATGTACGCTCCCGAAACGTCCATTCTACTCGTCTTTTCACCTCGCTAGTTTCCCGAGTAGATCTCAGTGGTGCATTCTGTATATTCTAAAATTTTTGCAGACACCTCCTCGACTGCTTTTAGACAGCACGAAATGACATTCTTCAAGCTGTTTGATTTACAGTTGTTGTGACAGTAATACTATTAACACAACATGTCAAACACCTTGCACTCCCTGCGATGTGAGCAGTAGTTGTAATGAAACTAAAGCTACGTGTTGTGAACCGGACTATCACTGCGTGTTGTCCCCGGGACAATTCTATCTGCGTTGTGAGCAGTAGTTGTAATGAAAGTAAAGCTACGCGTTGTGAACCGGACTATCACTGCGTGTTGTCCCCGGGTCTGATCTATCTGCGTGGTGAGCAGTAGTTGTAATGAAACTAAAGCTGCACGTTGTAAACCGGACTATCACTGCGTGTTGTCCCTGGGTCTGATCTACCTGCGTGACGAGCAGTAGTTGTAATGAAACTAAAGCTACGCGCTGTGAACCGGACTATCACTGCGTGTTGTCCCTGGGTCTGATCTGCCTGCGTGACGAGCAGTAGTTGTAATGAAACTAAAGCTACGCGCTGTGAACCGGACTATCACTGCGTGTTGTCCCCGGGTCTGATCTATCTGCGTGGTGAGCAGTAGTTGTAATGAAAGTAAAGCTACGCGTTGTGAACCGGACTATCACTGCGTGTTGTCCCTGGGTCTGATCTACCTGCGTGACGAGCAGTAGTTGTAATGAAACTAAAGCTACGCGCTGTGAACCGGACTATCACTGCGTGTTGTCCCTGGGTCTGATCTACCTGCGTGACGAGCAGTAGTTGTAATGAAACTAAAGCTACGCGTTGTGAACCGGACTATCCCTGCGTGTTGTCCCCGGGTCTGATCTACCTGCGTGACGAGCAGTAGTTGTAATGAAACTAAAGCTACGCGTTGTGAACCGGACTATCCCTGCGTGTTGTCCCCGGGTCTGATCTACCTGCGTGACGAGCAGTAGTTGTAATGAAACTAAAGCTACGCGTTGTGAACCGGACTATCCCTGCGTGTTGTCCCCGGGTCTGATCTACCTGCGTGACGAGCAGTAGTTGTAATGAAACTAAAGCTACGCGCTGTGAACCGGACTATCCCTGCGTGTTGTCCCCGGGTCTGATCTAACTGCGTGGCGAGCAGTAGTTGTAATGAAACTAAGGCTACACGTTGTGAACCGGACTATCCCTGCGTGTTGTTCCCGGGACTGATCTACCTACGTGACAAGCAGTAGTTATAATGAAACTAAAGCTACGCGCTGTGAACCCGACTATCCCTGCGTGTTGTTCCCGGGACTGATCTACCTGCGTGGTGAGCAGTACTTATAATGAAACTAAAGCTACACGATGTGAACCGGACTATCACTGCGTGTTGTCCCCGGGTCTGATCTACCTGCGTGACGAGCAGTAGTTGTAATGAAACTAAAGCTACACGTTGTGAACCGGACTATCCCTGCGTGTTGTCCCCGGGTCTGATCTACCTGCGTGGCGAGCAGTAGTTGTAATGAAACTAAAGCTACGCGCTGTGAACCGGACTATCCCTGCGTGTTGTCCACGGGTCTGATCTACCTGCGTGACGAGCAGTAGTTGTAATGAAACTAAAGCTACACGTTGTGAACCGGACTATCCCTGCGTGTTGTTCCCGGGACTGATCTACCTGCGTGTCGAGCAGTAGTTGTAATGAAACTAAAGCTACACGTTGTGAACCGGACTATCCCTGCGTGTTGTCCCCGGGAGTGATCTACCTGCGTGACGAGCAGTAGTTGTAATGAAACTAAAGCTACACGTTGTGAACCGGACTATCCCTGCGTGTTGTCCCCGGGTCTGATCTACTTGCGTGGCGAGCAGTAGTTGTAATGAAACTAAAGCTACACGCTGTGAACCGGACTATCCCTGCGTGTTGTCCCCGGGTCTGATCTACTTGCGTGGCGAGCAGTAGTTGTAATGAAACTAAAGCTACACGTTGTGAACCGGACTATCCCTGCGTGTTGTCCCCGGCTCTGATCTACTTGCGTGACGAGCAGTAGTTGTAATGAAACTAAAGCTACACGTTGTGAACCGGACTATCCCTGCGTGTTGTCCCCGGGTCTGATCTACTTGCGTGACGAGCAGTAGTTGTAATGAAACTAAAGCTACACGTTGTGAACCGGACTATCCCTGCGTGTTGTCCCCGGGTCTGATCTACTTGCGTGGCGAGCAGTAGTTGTAATGAAACTAAAGCTACACGTTGTGAACCGGACTATCCCTGCGTGTTGTCCCCGGGTCTGATCTACTTGCGTGGCGAGCAGTAGTTGTAATGAAACTAAAGCTACACGTTGTGAACCGGACTATCCCTGCGTGTTGTCCCCGGGTCTGATCTATCTGCGTGACGAGCAGTAGTTGTAATGAAACTAAAGCTACGCGTTGTGAACCGGACTATCACTGCGTGTTGTCCCCGGGTCTGATCTACATGCGTGGTGAGCAGTAGTTGTAATGAAACTAAAGCTACGTGTTGTGAACCGAACTATCCCTGCGTGTTGTCCCCGGGTCTGATCTATCTGCGTGACGAGCAGTAGTTGTAATGAAACTAAAGCTACACGCTGTGAACCGGACTATCCCTGCGTGTTGTCCCCGGGACTGATCTATCTGCGTGACGAGCAGTAGTTGTAATGAAACTAAAGCTACACGTTGTGAACCGGACTATCCCTGCGTGTTGTCCCCGGGTCTGATCTATCTGCGTGACGAGCAGTAGTTGTAATGAAACTAAAGCTACACGCTGTGAACCGGACTATCCCTGCGTGTTGTCCCTGGGTCTGATCTACCTGCGTGACGAGCAGTAGTTGTAATGAAACTAAAGCTACACGTTGTGAACCGGACTATCCCTGCGCGTTGTCCCCGGGTCTGATCTACCTGCGTGACGAGCAGTAGTTGTAATGAAACTAAAGCTACACGTTGTGAACCGGACTATCCCTGCGTGTTGTCCCCGGGTCTGATCTATCTGCGTGACGAGCAGTAGTTGTAATGAAACTAAAGCTACACGCTGTGAACCGGACTATCCCTGCGTGTTGTCTCTGGGTCTGATCTACCTGCGTGACGAGCAGTAGTTGTAATGAAACTAAAGCTACACGTTGTGAACCGGACTATCCCTGCGTGTTGTCCCGGGGTCTGATCTATCTGCGTGACGAGCAGTAGTTGTAATGAAACTAAAGCTACACGCTGTGAACCGGACTATCCCTGCGTGTTGTCCCTGGGTCTGATCTACCTGCGTGACGAGCAGTAGTTGTAATGAAACTAAAGCTACGCGTTGTGAACCGGACTATCCCTGCCTGTTGTCCCCGGGACTGATCTACCTGCGTGGTGAGCAGTAGTTGTAATGAAACTACAGCTACAAGTTGTGAACCAGACTAACCATGGGCGTTGTCCCCGGGACTGATCTACCTGCGTGACGAGCAGTAGTTGTAATGAAACTAAAGCTACGCGTTGTGAACCGGACTATCCCTGCGTGTTGTCCCCGGGACTGATCTACCTGCGTGGTGAGCAGTAGTTGTAATGAAACTACAGCTACAATTTGTGAACCAGACTAACCATGGGCGTTGTCCCCGGGACTGATCTACCAGCGTGGCGAGCAGTAGTTGTAATGAAACTAAGGCTACGCGTTATGAACCGGACTATTCCTGCGTGTTGTCCCCGGGTCTGATCTATCTGCGTTGTGAGCAGTAGTTGTAATGAAAGTAAAGCTACGCGTTGTGAACCGGACTATCACTGCGTGTTGTCCGCGGGACTGACGTCGGCAGTTGTACACTTTATATCCCTTTACAGGTGTATGGGACCCCATGCCTGATAATCAGTACCATTCAAGATATTGCCAAACTATTAAATGTAGATCCCTTTCAAAAATACAGATAAAGTAAAACAGCGCTTTATGCAGCATTATTGTTTTCAGAACGTTCCTGGTTACACTTAGATAATTCGCATGAGCTCAAATTTAACAAAAAATATTTCTTATTGTTTATTGTACGTTGGGTGATGTTGCTGTTGATTATAACTTTTATCCATATTTCGTGTGGCAGTAAGCTTAAGCCTCAGCAGTGCGCCTCGTCTACCTATTTGCGCATCGACAACTGGAGTAGGTTTATTTCTGTCTTATAACTTCCTCTTAAGTGCTCTACCGTATACATGCACCTTAATATGAATTCCTTAAAACAGAACATCTTTCAGTACCAAGCCAGACTAGCTGATTGTCCATATTTTCCAGCATTTATCTACTTAAGAAAGGCAATCTATAGTAACAGGAAACAAGTTACGACTCCCTTGATATTGAAGGAAGTGGATTAGATGCTACCAAATGAACCATAATACCCCGATACATAAAAGAATCAAGCAGGATGCAGTATTTAAGGTATTAGAGCAAGCGCTTAAGGACTCATTTAGACCACTTCCTGCTCAGGTATGGCTCCCTCCGGCTCAAACAAAAATCCAAGTTAAGCAGGCTCCGGCAAGTGTGTGTATCCCAAGAGACACATTGAGCCATAGGTTAATTAGTCACTTCACTGGCACCGCTATTGGCCTTCAGGGACCTGGCGTCTGTCTGAGCAAGGCAAGTACCTACTTCGCCTCTTCCCTTTTCGATTCGTAATTCTAAAAGTCGCAGTAAAACAGCGTCATGCGTTTGTTTACAACTGACGTTTGGTGTACGTGGTTGTAATATTACCTTACACTTACGTTAGCAATAATAATAACACTGTGCAACAATGAAAATGTAAATTAAATGTAAATAGCCAATTCCTATCAGTTATAATGTGCTGATCGCGAATATCAGAAAGACAATTGAAAATTAGCTCTGGTTTTAATTTTACACTGTTTTATTACTGTGAGATTGGGATCCTCCGGGAGGAAGGACGAGGCGAGAGGACACAGAGGGCGGTCGACCCAAGGAGCCACGACAGCACAGAGGGCAGGATCCCTACAGTTTACTTGGATAGAGACTTCCCCATACAGGCCAGGACTACGGACACGCTCCCCTACTGCGGGACGACTAGACCAGCAGCCAAGTCCCAAAGGTCCTTGGCAGGCGATCCGAGCCCCAAAGGTCCCTGGCAGGCGATTCAAACCCCAAAGGTCCCTGGCTGGCGATCCCGAAATGGTCCTAGCAGAGGAGTGGAGACCGCCAACCGAACTACCGTAGGAGGAAGTGGTTCACCTCGGAGTATATCTTCCTGCCATGCAACGCCGAGACTCCCACTGACACTTCTACCCTGAAAGAGACTACCAGATGAGAGATGATATGAAATGATAATGGAGATGATATGGAGGGAGAGGAAATTCGGGGGATGTAATTAGCCTACCCAGTATTCGCCTAGCGACCCGGGAAACCCCCGAGAATACGCATAGCTCAAGTAGGTCGGCCACGGGAATCGAAACCGGGCCTCCCGAATGCGGGCCTCACACGAAACCACCTGAGCCATCCCGCTCGGTACGGTGAGATAATTATATACAGATTTTATATCAAGTTTAAAATCTAATATTATAATAATTTGCAAAAGGCGTAATAACTAGTGATAATGGATTATATTATCAATATAATGGTATGCAATATTTCGGATATAAACACCTTCATATCCATTTTAGTGATCCTTTTGTCTCCCTCCGTTTCAACTTTATTGACTTCATTAATGCATGAATTGATTTTTGAACATTTGTTTCTGGATTAACTAGTTGTTCTACATGACTGTCTTTGAAGCGAACAAAACTGCTACAAGTTTGTGTTAATAATGCTGACTTTTTCTGCTATGTGTGTTTGAAGTGACATTTGCTCAACAAAAAATAGCAAGTAACTCCATTGATTAAACAAAGCTTACAGTTATTTTGGCTGAAAAATTGGGCTCCAAATGGGATCTGAAAAACTTTTGGTAGCAACCTCAGGAATTGGATGCATGGGAAAGGACTTTCAAAGCCTTTTGCAGTGCCCAAGATTTGGCGGGAGAAAACTAACCATGTCAGTGATAGGTACTCTTGTATGGTTTCTCCTATCAAGAAGGAAATATCTAATAAGAATATCTAACATTCCATCTGCCATACGTCCAGTTCTACATGGGGAAGATTTACTTAAGTGATGCTAAAGTAACGGAGGGCATCTTTGTAGGCCCACAGATTCGATAGCTTTTTAGAGACCATACTTTAGATGAAATCATACAAGGTGATGAGAAGTATGCAAGGGAATGCTTTAAGACAGTTTGTTTACAGTTCTTGGAGAACAACCCAGCAATAAGTTACAAGGAGATTGTAGATAACATGTCAGCTTACGAAAAACCTGGTTGCAACATGCCATTGGAAATGCATTTCTTACATAGTCATCTTGACTTCTTCCTCAAAGATTGTGGTGCAGTAAGCGATGAACATGGGGAACGATTTCATCAAGATATTGCCACATTTGAGAAGAGGTATGCCGGAAAGTGGAGCAGATTACTGCTGGACTGTCATAATGGGTGTTCCCGAGTATGTGTATAAACGTCAAGCCAAGCGAAAGCGGTCATCTTCTGAATTTATCGCTCGACAAAATATGTAATTGTATATACTGTACGTATGGACAGTTAATTTTTGTAGTCCTTTATATACATTTGTGACCAGTAAATTTATATATGTTCTTTTGTGCTTTACATAGTTGTGGGACACAGCAGACTTATAAAGTCTTTTCATTCATGTAATATTATCTTCATGTTTGCTTAATATTTTATGTTTGTTCATCCAGAATGGTGCCGTGGCGTAGCGAGCTAAGGCAGCATGCCTTCGTCCCTAGCCACGGAAAGCGGCCCGGGTTCGATTCCACCCATGTGGTGGGGATTTTAGGTCCCGGGTATAGGACCGTTGCCCACCCAGCATCGTGAGGAAAGTGAGGAGGTTACGCTAGGTAAGCGGCCCTGGACACGAAAACTTAACGTTCCGGCTGACCACATCTCCTCCCAGTATCGGTTGGATGATCGCCCACCTCTGCAGTGCGTAAGTGGGCGTGAGGCCGGCAGTCGAGTTGGTAAGCCTTGACTTTCTTAGGGCTGTCGCGCCAGTGGTTAACTTTTAACTTCCAGAATGACACTGACATTTATCAAAGCATAACACATAACATAATTCAAGTAATTATTCACAAAAATTTACTATGGTGCATATTGGAATATTAATGCGTATTTAGTTAGTGACCTCTTTGTACTAAAATATAGATAACTGTTTTTAAAAACCAGATCTCAATATTTATGAATATGATTACTTTTTACTATTTTATAATGAAATAAACATAACTAACTCAAAATTAGACAAGTTATGCACTTTCACTTCAAATTTGTTGTTTGGTGTAATTAGTCTCTGTCCGGTACTGCATACCTGGAGGAATTTTAACCTTACGTGCATTCAATTTGGAGTGAGATGTTATAAGGAATTGGTATGAAGTACAGCAAACGGTTTGTTTGAATTTCTTAGTAAATTTAGTATAGGACATTAAAAGAGTGGAGTGACTTGTTTCATACTGTATATTTATTGCAATTTAAATTCAGTAAGCAATTTGCAATTTAAATTTAAGCATATTGCAATTTAAATTCAGTAAGCTTTTCATCATGGAGCAGACCGGTCTTCAGCGAAAATGAAATACAATCGAGGCAAACCTTTATAAAGTAGCGAGAGCTGAATGATCGCGAATTGTTTCGCGGTGATTAAAGAAAGAAACACGAAATCGCTAATAAAGCATCGTGAAATAAACTGGTAATCTCCTTTGTGTTTCCTCAAGTAGTGTACATTTTGTTAGAATGGAGCAGCAAGCGTCCGGAACTCTAGGAACACCGGGAAAATCGCGTAAATACAAACAGCGCGTGGAGAAATACGACGATTTTACGAAAAGTGCTATACGCAGTAAAGTTCATGGTAACTTTTTCAGAAATGAACCAACTCATAGATTTAATAAGTTAATGTGTAACCCAATTCTATTCATTTATTGTCTAGAAGTTAGCGCTGCTTTATGTACTGCTAGTGTTGCAAAACTTATGTGCGTTAATGTAGCGCCTAGCACGTGGCGAGTTTAGTCAGCTCCGCCTTGTTTACAGCAGGATTCAACTAGTGTGAGATAGAGTATAGCACATGTGAGTGGCCTAGATGGCTTCCCATTTAGAGATCATTCTGTGTAAAAGGAAAAATCATAGTTCTAACTCGCATTCCTGGGACATGTTTCAGCGGAAGAAAACGTTTCCACAGCTTATACAAATATGAAATCAGGACTCATCCTCAATATTAACGGCAGTAATAACACACTTAACTACAAGTTCTTTAACTGCAAGCTTAGCACTACTAAATTAATTCTTTGCCTTACTTTCCTTTTCGATACAAATAATGAATTGAGAAAAAGTTATTGCATCCAAAAATTTCATAACATGGTAGCACAGCTTTTAGAAAAAGATGAGCGTAAACGCGCGCGTGTGTGCGTATCTTTTTATTTATGTACTACAAAAGTTAAGAAAAATCGGACGATGAATGGAATGGTGAAATGACGCTCAAAGGAGCCCAGGGTCCATAGAGCTTAGAGCTCTTTCAGGATAAGGGAAAACGCCGGGAAAAATCTAATCGACATTCGAAATCAGGACCTCCTGAACGTGAGGCAGACATTCAACCATCTACGCTACCGAACGCGTGTGTCTGTAAGTAGCAAAGTCTTACACGGAAAGTCGAACAACATTACAATTCCGAATTCAGACGCTCTTTATCCATGAAAGCTCAAAATTTGAAAAAAGTTCACGCTCACAAATATCCATTACGTGTTTGCATAAAATGGTCTCTGACATGACTGAAATGACTTTTATCATAATATAAACTATTTCAGATACTAATGTGATAGTCTGAAATTTCTAAGAAAGATTGTGAAATGCAGGTCATGCTTTAAAAATTTGACAATTTCGCATAGCTGAGATATTTTAGGAGATAGACAAGGTTTACATGAAACATGTAGAGTGTATTAGAATTCACAAGTTCTGTTATATCTTTTGTTTTTTCGTAAGCTTAACCGTTTTCCAAATATTCCATCATATTGCATGTTTCCATTATCTCAAGTACGTGACCTGACGGACATGCCTAAAGGTTCTTTGTTATTTCCAGCCCAAAAACTTGATAATACAACAAACCACTCTAACGTCCTTTTCAGATGTTATATGTAACTGAACACGAAGTCATTCGTGGGTCAAAGTATCACGAAGGAGAATACTGGCGTAGACGGTAGCGTGTCTGTCTCATGTACACGAGGTCCGGAGTTCGAATCTCGGTAAGGTGAGTTATCTCAATAAGGTCTTTTCGGGGTTTTCCGTGTCATAAAGGCTGAATTTTGGTTAACTCTAAGCTCTATGGAACCTGGACTCATATGAACATCATTTCACACATATTATCGTCCAGTATGACAACGTTAGAGGCCGCAAATTTATAAATACAGACTGTTCTTACATATGGACCCTATTGGATTTGGCTTCAATGGCGTATTCGAGCGCTTAGTGCAGGTAACACTGTGCGTACGTGCATACTCATTATGCAAGTGAAATATGAAAGGAGAGCAAATAATCTCTGGTTAGCTCAATAAAATTGATATGCCTTCGCACAGTTCAGTCAAGATGAACATTGTGAGTTTGTCATGGGTAGACAATTTGTTGTTGTTGTTGTTGTAATTTTACTTCCTCCGACGTTAAGTCACATCGGACGGATGGGTAGATAATGCGTACTTAAGTCAATATGTGCTGTGTTTTACGATGAACATTTGGTATTCATGTTATGAATACAGTAGATAGAAATGAATGTTAAATCATTAGGTTAAAATGGAATCATTTATATTTTAAAACAGATATAATTTGAAGTGCCCGGACAGGATACACGGTGTTCATTTTCAACTGTTACTTAGCGCGCAAAATTTGACGTCATAAATAGCATCTCTGATGGAGCGAGTTCATATACAGTTCCCCTAGCGGCTTGCGATCGTATTTGATGTGTTGACAGCAGCTTTGATGTCTCCCTCTGCCGGCAGGTAAATATACTATTTGAGAGGTGGGTCTGCCCGCGTAATATAAAGTTGCGTAATTCCGCCTGGTACGTAGATACTATAAGTGTTTTCAAAAAACTATATACTGTAATGCAGTGCACCGCAAAGTTAATTATGCAGCAATTTAAGTATGCCATGAACAATATACGAAATGATAAGTCAACGAACACTTATTTCACAATGAACCTCTGTTTTTCTCTTATAGTAGACATATATTGTGACGATCCAACTATGGATTGTAAAAGCTAAGGAGCACATGGCCAGATCGTACAAGAGGGGGGGGGGGTTACTCAGGGTAGGAAATGCAGGCTTTACGAGAGGTTGGGATTTTCTATTAGGTTACAAAAGAGCTACCAAAGATAGGAGTAACATTAATTAACAGTACAATCCACTTAATAAGAATATTTACTAAACTAATTAATTACATAGGTGGCCATAACGGCCCTTACCTCACAGAGCCAGGCATCACGCCCTGGTAAGTCCGAGACCTGCACACAAAAGAGGATGAGATTCATGCTTTACATTCAGTTATACCAGAGCTGGAGGAGTGAGGGGGTGACGTCACACATACTACTGAAGTCAAATGAACTATTATTTGAATTAATTAATACAGTCACTTGTAACAATATACGCATTCTAAACCTGTCACATAAAATAGAAATATTTCAATTTGATCTCGATTCTTTTCTATCACCCACAGTTTCCTCACAATGTAACTTCACTACCAACCAGAAAATTAGCAGAACATGTTCTAGGAGTGAAAAATAAATTAGTGTTACACTATGTACAAAGCTTTTATCCAAGTCTAAGCAAGAGAATATCTCTAGTACATAGTCTTATGTGTCCATTTTCTTATATTTCCTTTCTCTCTTCCCCTTAAACATTGTCTGTATTGCGAGAAGGTGTGCTTGAGACCTTTCTGTCATAACATTATTTATTACTTCTAGATTGGGACTAGTCACTTTATAACGTCCAGTGTCTCTCTTTTTGCGAGTAACTGATCCTGTATCTTGGAAATATTTGGTGCACCTATTGCTTTTAAAAGACATAAGGATACCAATATTAATAAACATTTTAAACAAATAAACCAAAGTATGTCAATTTTACGGTACCTGGACACTTTTGACAACATTACGCTCCGAGGGACTTGTCTGAATGCTGGATAGCTTTGCATAAATTCCTTTATGCAGCGGCCCGGGTTCGATCCCAGGCCACCGCAAAGTGAGATTTGTGGTGGACAACACGGCGTTGGGGCGGGTTTACTCCGGGACCTCCGGTTTCTCCCGCCATCTCATTCCACCGGTGCTCCATCTTCGTCTCATGCATCATCAGTGTCACCGCCTGCGGTGCCGTATGTAGTAAAAGCGGGCGTTAAACACTACACATTTCACATTTCCTTTATTCAGCGGTTTAGATTATATTTATATGTCGCACCAATTTTAATGCCGTTACGAAAGTAGCATTCAACCATGAAGACGTGGTGCTCTTGGGTTCATATCTTGGGGTAGCTGGTTGTATTAGTTACAAGTTACAAGAGGTCACTAAGATTTCACGACAGACTCACCAGTCAACTATGACGTCATTCTTGCTCAATAGGAGGGCAGAAAGTAACGAATAAAAATGAACACCGTGTATTTGTTATTTATGTGGATGAACCAAGTACCCAACCATCGACAAAATGACCGAGTTTAGTTTTTAAAACATTTTTGAACTTCAACAGTGGAGTAGTCTGTCAAAAGTTGCCTCGTCTTCATATTGATTTGTTTTAACTTACCTCTTGGTCCCTCTGCACTACTGACATTGTAGTACACCAGCAGTTACATCTAACCTGTGTCATCGGTGTCCATCGATGTCATGTAAGTGCCTTAAAATGCTGATGTGCTGATTTCATAGCAATGTGATTTAAAGTTCTGTAATGCCCCCTTTAAAAATAAAAAAGTAATGTTCTTTTGGCTCTAGTGACACTAGGATCAATAAACAGCGACACGTTTGGTAGGTTAGAAAACTGCTGAGACCACGTTCAACGTGAGTAATGCATTTTCCAGGATGGAAATAATCGCTGCTGAATAATTCATTATGATAGTCACAGCTATGACAGAAAGGTTTACGAGGATGACAAAAACCTGGTGCATTGTTGATAAGTAGACTTAGGAACTTCTAGGCATTAAAGCTCAAACGAAAGGAAATGGACATTACAGGTGTCTCACCGGTTACAAACCACCAAGCCCATCACGTTATCTGTTGGCGTTTGTATACCTGACCGCCTGCAACTTTTCAACGAAGTTGTAATGAGAATGCTCCTTTTAAGCCATTGTGTTCTCTAGTAACAGATGAGCAAAATATATTTCACACTATGGTTATAAAACACATAAGTTAAATTCAATCAAGCTCGATTTTATGCCAGTCATTTGGAAGTAACAACAACAGCTTTGGAGAGGATTAGTTCCAGAGGCCAAGTGATTTCAAGTCATTTCCTATCTAGAGTTCTGCCAACTAGAACTCTACAACGTATCCAAATAAGGATCACAAGGTAGCGTGTTTTCTTTCAATACGAATGGCTAACATGCATAAGGATAACGATGATCTTGTTTTGGACATTAATGCTTTGCTGACATTGGTCTCTAGACAGTCATCGGTGCATCAGTTCTGAAGCCAATGTTTTGATGTCGTCGGTGTTAGCACCAGCTGCTTCAATGGAGTAGCCAAGAGCCTTTCGTCTCAAAGCGGACGGACAACGTACCTTTCCGTTAGCTAGTGAGCATTTTCATTTCTGATTCACCAGTTCTGAAGCTAACGGACACTGAATTAACTATTCCCTATCAACCTTCATACATATATTAACCTATCAGTAATCACCGCGTATTTTGCACCTAAACACACGTTTCACGCTGCCCTAGCTGGCCTCTATTCCAGAGGAACACAGATAGTGGCTGTGTGACGTCAGCTCCGCCAGCTCTAACCGCCAAATATGCTCCCGAACGAAAGGACGTCACCGTGCTCATTTCTGTGCCCATGAGGAAGCAAATAGTTTGATGAGTTGGGGTTCCGGCAGCGTAGGTAAGATAGGAAACTTATCGGGTATTAATAATATGTAAAACTTACATTTTGGGTGTTGTAATATTAATGCTGACTGCTTTAATTACACAATTGGTCACAATTAATAAACAATTACATTTTGGCTCTGTGCTATGATAAAATATATAAAACTTCAACTCATAGTTTATGTGAAGTTCGGGCACGTTATAAGGTAAATAAAGTAAAACAAAGTAATTTTTCTGAGAATTAGAGAAGATCCACTCAGAACAGAAATACGTGGACATTTTCTTACATTTTCTTTAATTAGTTTAGCAATGTCAGGACGTAATGTCTGGGAAATTTGTAATCGAATGCTACATGTTAGATTGTGAATCGATAAGGTGCTTCGGGGTTTGGACATAGCTCATTTCATAACAGAAAAAAAAAAATGTTCGCACAGATATATCGAGCCAAACATACACAATGTCTGTGCGGCAAGTAAATATAACCTCGGAAATCTGGTTTGGGGGACATTCTTGTAAAAATCAGCCCAGTCTTTCTTCAATAAATCGTCATATTGTAAATTTAGCAGTTTCATTTGGTACGTGGCAGCTACATTGTTGTCATCGAGTGTGCTACAACTGACTGAACCCTCAGATTCTGAATTGACAATGCAATTTATATAGACAACTTGGTAATACCCGGCTCTTGCCTGACGTCACACGCACTGCAGGCCTCGCTCCCGGCTGAAATGCGTCACAACACTCGAACCTTCTAACTTTCCTCTATTCACTTATTAGTGAATTTCAGACTACCTTCATTTCAGGTACTTCCAAGTATACCTCGTCCTTCGTGGTCTAGAAATAAAATGTTACTTTCTGTTTCCCGAGACTGTGAGTTCAAACCCGGAGGAGATCCATGGATTTTTTTCGGGAGTGAAATTCCTTAGCATGACTTCTTTCGAAGGGAGGTAAGGTCGGTGGTTCCGTCTCGTAGATCTTTGGCACATAAAACAGCATTAAGGCTGATAAATGAGCCTCTTAGCAAAAGAATGTGGCCTTTCATGTCCAACATAATGAGACTCGGAACGTCCATAAATACATAAATCAATTTCAATTTCTCTAAAATTTGTGAACCAAACCTAACTACATCTCGAAGACCTTGCTATAACATCTTCGCGATCTGTTAGGTTTGCTAGTGACATTTCTGAACATGAGTCGCTAGTGACTCTGGAGAAATCTGAACTCCACCTTCCACCACGATACATTCAGCTAACCAATCAAAATTTCTGATGGTGATTATATCTATATTTTATTTTCATTTAATTTCTTATTTATTTAGGTCCATCAGTAATAGTGGTATTACTGTTCATAAGGTTTGCCTCACTTAAATATAAAAACAAGAATCCTTCAAAGTAGTATTTAATTTCCTTTTGTATTTCTGTAGTGATTTGAACCTCGTCATGTATTTTATAACCTGTGTTGCAGATTTATCACCGAGCGCGTTGGCTCAGGCAGTTTCGTCTGTGGCCCGCATTCGGGAGTACCAGGTTCGATTCCCGTGGGCGACCTACGTGACCCATGGGTTTTCCAGGGGTTTCCCGGGTCGCTAGGCGAATTTCCTGTCCCTCCATTTCATTTCCAATATATTTTCAGGTCATCTCTCATCTGGTGGTCTGTTTCAGGGTAGAAGTGTCGGCGGGTGTCTCGGCGGTGCATGCAGGATGATATGCTCTGAGGTAAAATACTTCCTCCTCTGGTAGGTCGGTTGCCGGTCTCCGCTGCTCTGCTAGGATCATTTCGGGAACGCCAGCTGGGAGCTTTAGGGCTCGGATCGCCTGCCTGGGACCATTAGGGCTCGGCTGCTGGGCTCGTTGCCGTCCCGCCGTAGGGGAGCGAGCTCGTAGTCTATCCAAGTAAACTTTAGGGACCCTGCCCTCTGTACTGTCGTAGCTCCTTGAGTCAGCCGTCTTCTGTCTCCTCTCGCCTCATCCTTCCTCCCGGGGGTGCCTCACTTGAGGGCATAGGCACAATGGGCCCAGTATGTCCTTAATGAAATCCGAATCCTACAGATTTATCCATTTTTAAAGACGTTAATAAAGGTAAATTTTCACAGTCACCAGAAGGACCTGAACTTCTGCGTCTGAAATTTCACACTCTCAATCTGAATGCTTATGTTGAACTGCGGACTTTGTTCTGAGATGTGAGTGTAATTAGCGTGCCAGTTTCGTCACTGTTGCTGGATTACACGTTATTTAACACCACAAAAGCCTATGGAGTTGTGAACTGCAATCGTGTAAACAGCTTTCACTTTCTTCAGCTGGAAGGAAACAGAGGATCCCTAAGCTTCTCATGAAGTCGGAGATTAGAACGTTTGTCTAAGAGGACTAAGCTAAATCTCCGTGTCTCACGCTAAGAGTTAAGCGGAACTTGTTCGATTCCGTTCTTTTGGACACCAACGCGAACGTAAATGAAACAATCATGAAATGGTTCGATACACAGCGCGAGGAACCCGACCTAAAACAAGAGATTTGCGTACATTAGAAGGTTATTGCTAATATAGATTATTAACGGCAATAACTGCTGGCCAAGTTCACTGCAATGACCGATTAATTATGACTGATGACTAAATACTACACTTTTACAGTCATATATCACGACTAATGATTGATGTAATTTTAGTTACAGTCTCTCAGCCACGATTAAGATCAATGGAAACCTTTCTGCTTGTTACAGTGTGACTAGTGGCGCGATTTTCGTTTAATCCAGGTCTGCATTGGTAAGATAGAAGAGCATAAACTAGAGATTGAAATGGAAGCATACAGTATGGAAAGTCAATTATGGAAATAAATATAAAATCAAAGAAGTAAACAGCAAAACTCTTACTACAAAATAATACTAGAAACACATTCGAGGAAGGATATTAAATGGCCACTTCACTTTTTTGGATTAGTTTGAAACAATAATCACATTATTTTCTTGAAATAAGCGAATGTGTTACCTTTATACCAGTAATCAATCCAAATGTATTTGATTACGATTTAATGGATGCAGTCAAAATGATATTCTTAAACAAGGGTACTTATATTAACAATATCAACAATAATATTAACAACATTAATAATAACAAAAATAATAACGAAGGGGTAGAGCCAGACTGAAAAATTCAAAGCCATAGCCGGAATTTGAACCACGGATCTTCTGGTTTCCGTCCAGCCGCTCTAAACATTTGGGCTACTATAGCCAATCTGCCAACATGACATTAAATTGTCCAACTGACTCGCGTTTCTCCCGGTAAACCACTTAGGATTAATTGCACCTAATAGTGGTTAACTATAAAGCCCGGGCCTTAAAGTATTTACAGCATAGTAAGTCGTCATTAAGGTAGTTGTCTCTTGTGCTTATGAGAACTCATAGTAGTCTACCAGGAAAAACACGAGTCAGTTGGAGAATTTAATGTCATGTTGGCACGTTGGCCATAGTAGCCCAAATGGTTAGAGTGGCTGGACGGAAACCAGATGATCAGTGGTTCAAATCCCGGCTATGGTATTGAATTTTTCAGTCTGGCTCTACCCTTTCATAGTGCATCCTACAGACGGCTAATGTGAAAGAACAATTAATTTCCAATAATAACAACGTTAATGACAAAAACGATGACAATAATAATAATAATAATAATAATAATAATAATAATAATAATAATAATAATAATAATAATAATAATAATAATAATAATAATAATAATAATAATAATAATAATAATAATAATAATAATAATAATAATAATAATAATAATAATAATAATAATAATAATAATAATAATAATAATAATAATAATAATAATAATAATAATAATAATAATAATAATAATAATAATAATAATAATAATAATAATAATAATAATAATAATAATAATAATAATAATAATAATAATAATAATAATGATGATGACGACGAGTTTTCCATCTTCTGTGTTCCAGTTTGGGTCTCATACACTAATGAATGTTATGCATGTGCAGACGCTACATTGATGTTTAGGAGGTCCAAACGCCTATGTTATTGATGAAGCGTTACGTGTAATAAGAGTTGGCCAGCTCCGGCATTTAGGGGTTTCTGTCTTCAAACCTCATTTTGGGTGAACAGTCTGGATAGAAATGGTAAGACAAATTTGTTACCTCTCAGTTATATTTTTGTCTTTCACTACCCCTGCAGATCCAAGTTGTTAAAACGTATTCTAAAGATCTAGACCACTAGGGCCTTTACCGAGCCTTACCAATATATAATGCTATAACTTGGGCTCAAAGCAAAGTTCTTCGAGTTTCGTTGTTGACATACCGTCAGCGTTCTTCCTTTTATGAATGTAACGACGGTATTCTTGGGTATTTGTCTAGCAGCTTTGTAACTGAATGAGTAGAGCCAGACTGCTGGAGCATTTAATATCATGTCGGCATGTTGGTCATAGTAGCTTAGTTGGTTAGAGCAACCGCACGGAGAGCGGGAGCTCCGTGGTTCAAATCCCGGTTATTGCACTGAATTTTGAAGTTTGGCTCTACTTATTCAAACCTTAGCCTACACACAGCTAGTGTGGAAGAAATGATTACTTCTAACAAGGAATTGGTTACTGCAGATGTTAGATGTCTAATAATTATTGTTATGAGAAATGAGTAGGTACTTACATAGGTTGTGGGTATCATCACTCTCCTGCAAAACAAAACAAAAGTAAATACATAAATATGGCTTTTAGTTCGAAGTATTTGAACGCTTGTGCTGGATGGAGAATTACAAGTTGATTTTACCGTTTTGCTAAATAGAACATTTTTCACAACTTTCTAATGGAATTCAGCACTGAAATGGAACTTTTTATTTAATGACAGTCAGATGAGAACTAGCATACTTTACAAGATTATAAGTCCAGAAGAGCAACTTGTTGAAGAAAAGCCCACGTTCTCTCACAATATTTCAAATTCTGTCAAAAATTTAAAACCTTTCTGAAGCTACTAAAATCTTAATGGAGATTTTAAAGTTGGTATCCATATACAACTTTCCACACCTCTTTTTTCGAGTAATTAGCTTTAATAAATGAATATGGCTGCTTTGTTGACCGATTGAGAAACAATTTTCATAGTGTATATCCACCACAAGGAGACAAGCAGGGCATGAAGAGTGAGAGGGTCCCGGGCTGTTTATCTACTCTGGCAGTGGATCTTTCTACAGTGAAACGAGTGTATGAGAGTACCTATGAATCATCCATGCAGCCAGATCCAGTGTTCGTTTCAGTAACTGCAGAATAGGTATAGATGACTTATGTGACAACACTGTATTTTACATGAACATACAGAAGGCGAACATAGATACAGCAAAAGTGGTTACGTTACGCATTCCTCTGCATTGCCTTCTTGTGCTGGGCAGACAGTACTTAATATTTGTTAACTCTTACTGCTAATTCTAGTACTATTTAATCAATAAAGTAATAACAAATCATTTCCTTTGTAATAAAATCAAAGCTCCGTAATGAAACGTTATAAAAACTTGCAATCATATTTCTATCTTATCTGAAATGATGCTCAATTCACTATAGGGGAGAGTAGTACAATGGCGCTCATGTAATATTTTTGAGACACAATTATTCCAGCAAATACTGCAAACCACTGACATCTAGTGGACAGTTGGAGCAACACACAGGAGGAATATTGTGGTCGTGCAGCAGTTTATGCGGGTTTGTTGAGAAGAAGCGTGTTCGGTGTGAATTTCTTAGTGAAGATACACAAAGATCATTACAAGGTAACACTGAATAGACTTCTAAACATATTTTACAAAGTGCATAAGTCAAGAGTCCCTATTAATGGCCGCCAGGCGAGTGTCATTGTCCAACACGCATTTGAATGTTATAATTATTTTATCCACGGATGACTTAAAGTGATATGGGATTTGTTACTTTCCATTAATCTTATACAAAAATAAATAACAGCTCATGGACTTCAGTGCACTGGTATTTGGCCTCTCAACCCAGATCAGTTTAGTGATGAAGATTTTATGGCCCCAGATAACTTACTAATACCGATAGGCCAACAATCAGAGAATAACAGGCACTTTCTGTTGCGGACGAAGATCTTGAAGTATCGCCTATTTGTTTCATTAAAATACTTAAAAAAATACGGAAGATATAAATTTGTATTTATGAAACAGATTTACGCCATGAATCTCATGTATTCATGTTATGCATTTTGCGCAGAAATTTTGGTCTTGCAGCAACAATATCGCTTCTTTCAAGTAGAAATTTGCGACCATAATCGATTCTTCTATATTTTAATCCAAAGATTTCAGAGTATTATGCAGAGAGGATACAGAATCCCTCATTAAATTGGTCAGCTTTCGCAGTTGGATATTCACCCATCTAATATAAGTCATAAATTTCACAACGTAAAACACATTTTCAAAATTATCTAAGTTGCTAGCACGTTTTTTTAGCTGTTCGATATTTCTCTAGAGATCTAAATATGGAAACTTCTCCTAATTTGGTAAACTGTTTGCCTCCTTTAACAATGATTGTCACAGAATGAGCATTCACGTGACAAAGTTGTAACATTCATTCTCGACTCTGAGTACTGGGCTTGCTAAGCGGTATATTTACTAACTTTGAAAAGCACGTGTGCACTCTTAAAAGATCGCCACTTTACTGAATGTAGGGTACAAAATGCAACTGCAGCATAGCACGTGTGTGCTTTTCTTCATAATGATTCTTTTCTTTCTAGTCAGGCGTCTTATCTTTCCATATCTTGGACACCAGATGAGCTACAAACATGGGGTCTGGACAGTAATCCTCAGAAAAAATAGCTCTGTAAAATGTAACAAACAAAATAAGTCTGTAATTAGCATCTTAAAGCGTGCAAACAAATTAGCCGCATGCTTCGGCAAAGCAAGCCAGTATGCGTGCTTCACCGTACAACGTTGCACTCACCACATTGGCTAGTAGCGATAGAACAGCCACGCCTAGCCACGGCTTATATTCGTTCCTATTTTGTATCTACCCTAAACGCGTATTTCACTACGTCCCTATACACAGAAGGGTGAGCTGATAAGGCTGCTGAAAATTGAACTAGATATGGAAGTGACGGTGAGAACTTAGGTCCTTACAGTCACAATATTAAACAGCATACAGCATAAATAGAATACTGAATGACTTTCTTTCTTACTGCACCGAGTGGAAACAATCGCTTTAATTATACTTGGAAAATGGTGTAGTCTGGCTAGCGGAAGAAGCTTTAAATAAATTAATAAACATATAAACGTTACGCAATCTAACAGCATAAAACTTGGAAACTAATTCGAAATAAGTGCAGTGGTTTTATTGCATGGATAATCCAGAGTGACGCACTCGCTTCTATTAAATTATGTAAAAAAGAAGAGAAATAACTTTGAATATCTGCAACATTATTTGTATGGAAAATACAGGCTCTAGCTGGATGGATTCCAACATGCCAACATCAACTGTGTTAGCAGACCTCTCCGCTTCCAAGAAATTATTGCGCTGTAGTCCAGGGCCCACTTTTATATATTTAATCTTTTTCCATCGACGGAAAACTTTGGCAATAAATTCAAAGAACGACCCATATGATAGACCTTACCCTCCTCCAATGCAAACCAGCCACAATTTTACTATCACAACAACCACCACTACTACCAGTAGTTTTCATGTTTCCTGTTTCCTTTGGATGAGTCCCAACTGGGTTCAAACCAGGCGAAGGGTGATTGAACTTTTTCAGGCGTGAAAATGTGTAACACGGTTTCCTTTGAAAGAACTAAATCCAGTGGTCACATGTTGTAGATTTATGGCACGTAAAACAATGTCAACACTGATAAAGATGTCGCCGGGTATTGTTAGCGGCCTTTAGTAGCCAACAATTAAATACATTCGTAAATAAATTGATAAATAAATTCCTAACTAAATCCATAAATAAATAAATCCATAAATAAACAAATAAACAAATATATAAGTAAATAAATAAGTAAATAAATAAATAAATAAAGCAAAAGTTTACTAAGAAGTCCGCAATTAACTTTAGCTGCAAAAACGCTAGACTCCTAAGGGTTTTCTGTTGCTAGTTCATTTGGAAATTACTTCAGTGCATGTAGCGATGAATCTTTTCTTATTTTATGCATTCTGAAATCAAACCCTTTTTAAGACACCCAATTCCGGAATGAGGAATTACACCCAAGTAGGTATACAGACACCGCCACTACATCTTTCGCTGGAGTAAACGATAGGTATCGGCACCAAAAACAGCTTACTCGAAGTACTCGACGTGACTGCGTGGGTTGGTAGAATCAAAAGTCTGGTTTGCAGAAATTTAAAACATTCTTTACTGCAGTAAAACAGAAACTTTGTACAACCCTTGAAGCAGCAAAAAGACGTGGCATTGACAATCAATTATATTCAAGGTCGTCTCGGTGCTCTGCCGCACGTAAACTAACAACAGAAATCACTGAGGTGCAGTTCTAATATCGCAATAATCATCACACAACTTACAACTCAACACAACTGACTGCTTCTTCCACTTAGCCGCCATTTATACCTCCCAAGTATCGTACTAGAATGCAATAGACCATTCGATAACAATCACGAGGGCATCAGAGAAGTGGAAAGTTCCAGGCTTCTCTCTGTCTCTGTCTCTCTCGCTCTCTCTGTTTCTTTCTCTCCCTCCGCAAGTATCCAGCTCTGCGTGCCACTCTGTCTTTCTTTTCTGCCCACGCGCATCACTCTGCCTTTGCGGCGGCTCCAAAACAAATCTGCGATCGGTGACAATCAAGGGGTTGCAAACCTAGCTGGTGGAGCTGCTTAAAACCTGGACACCAGAACTACACCCTTCGCAGAGGTAAACGACACCAAAAACAGCTTACTCGACGTAGATATAGGGAAGTATAGCTGCTGAAGCTACTTAAAGCCTGGGTAGCAACAGAACTACACCCTTCGCAGAGGTAAACGACACCAAAAACAGCTTACTCGACGTAGATATAGGGAAGTATAGCTGCTGAAGCTACTGAAAGCCTGGGTAGCAACAGAACTACACCCTTCGCAGAGGTAAACGACACCAAAAACAGCTTACTCGACGTAGATATAGGGAAGTATAGCTGCTGAAGCTACTGAAAGCCTGGGTAGCAACAGAACTACACCCTTCGCAGAGGTAAACGACACCAAAAACAGCTTACTCGACGTAGATATAGGGAAACATAGCTCCTGGAGCTACTGAAAGCCTGGGTAGCAACAGAACTACACCCTTCGCAGAGGTAAATGACACCAAAAACAGCTTACTCGACGTAGATATAGGGAAACATAGCTGCTGGAGCTACTGAAAGCCTGGGTAGCAACAGAACTACACCCTTCGCAGAGGTAAACGACACCAAAAACAGCTTACCTGACGTAGATATAGGGAAGCATAGCTGCTGGAGCTACTGAAAGCCTAGGTAGCAGCAGAACTACACCCATCACAGAGGTAAACGACAGGTACCGTCACCAAAACAACGCACTCGATGTAGATATAGGGGTTGGAAGCCTAGCTTCTGGAAGCCTGGGCACCAGAAACTACGAGGAGTTGGAAAAATTGCTAAGAGCCGACTTGCGAGAAGCAAATTTCGGTTTCCTCGTAATTTAACTTGGAGCACAGGGCACAAGGACTGTTCTAATGCAAATGTTTCTTCCTGTAATCCTGTGTGAAGTTCAAGAGCTGGAGAGAGGTGCAATCCTGTGTCCGATCACGATGCAACCTACAGTCAGTTGGATGAAGACATCTTCATCTAGATTAACGAGGTGCGGGACCATTTCTCTAGGATAAAGAATCCGACGTAACCAGCGTGGGTAAGTGTCACTCTCAGATGCCCAATGCGTAAGTACCAAAGGGCACTAAAGGAAACCATACGGTCATAAATTACATATTAAAAAGGGAGTGGAAATCCACAGATGGGTAGATCAAAATGGAGCATCTAGTGCTCCCAAGGATCTCGAGGAAAAGCATGTCCATAGTACCGAGGGCACTTGGATGGAAACTATATATTTAATAACACATATTATACCTATTTTATTGACTACGTCTTAGCAACGACGTGACGAAAGAGTAATAGCAATGTGACTCCGGATAGCATTCGCGCTCTCCAGGCACGCAGCAGATGCCAGGAAAACAAAGATACAGTGTTGGTGCCCCGGAACGGAACCTGGGATACAGCCCCCCATCTTCCAAAACAAGACTTGAAGCTAGCAAGTTTTCAGATGTGGGGATGACGCGACGTATCGTTGCCAATCCCAGGTATGAGGAGTGTAACCTGGTGTTGCTAGATCGTTCTATGATGAGTTTGGCAGTTTTCCTGGGAAAGTTCATACCTGATAATAACTGACACCAAGGATGTGGTGTATAGTGTTCGGCATTAAGAGCTATGTGATGGATACAGCTCCATTCAACGTGTATTTCAGTGCTGGGCTGTGATTCGTTGATGTGGCAGAGGGGCTAGGGAATATTCCCCTAAATAAGCTTCGGGAGCGCCTTTGAGATACAGATGGATAGCTCTGAACCTCTGTTCTCCCATCTTCCGCGAACTGTCTGTAAGTTAAATTTAAGTGGCATGTAACGGAGCCTGTTGCGAGGCAGTAAATCAGTGAGCAAGTAAATAAGTTATGTGTTGCGAACACTTTTCGCATTTTCAGATCTTCATTTAGGATTGTGTGTATAGATGCCACGGAAATGCTAATTTTGGAGGCGATGTTTGCAACGCTAAGTCGGTGATCCTCCGAAACAGCGTTCTTCACTCGCTGGATCATGGCGTTAGACCGGCTGGTGCAAGGCCTTGACTGTCTTGGTTTGGTCACAGAATGTTCTGCCTTCATTGAACTGAAGCACCCAGGAACGCCCATTAGTCACATACGTGTTACCATCATCACGTGCCTCACTCAAATGGAGATGAATTTCAATAGGTGTCACACCACGAAAATGTAGAAAACGAATTATTACACGCTGTTCTTGCAATGAAAACGTTGCCATTTTAAGTATCAAAAACAGTCCTAACTCTCGTCGCTGCCACTAGAATTCTATGCGATGTACAGTGCTGCCATCTCTGTCACGTATTCACAAAGAGTCCACGTGTATTGAAAAAAAAACAGAGGTTCCTATATAGTCCCAGTTCTGAAAAAATAGATGTTATAACTTGAACACATCTCCTATTTACTATGTTTAACATCTGTTACATTCAGGTTAATAATCCATATCTTTTTCTCAATCAGGACCTTAAGCATAATTAAATCACAAAGACAAAATGGAGAAGTCCTTGATTCATGGTTAAAAAAGCAATTAATTTTAAAAACAATGTATAATTAGAAAAAATAATATAATTCAAGCAAACCGTAACTCTTCACCAAAGTATAACAAACTACCATTTCGACTACGAGTAACTGGTTTGGCTCCAGTGTTTCCAAAATGTCAGACATATAGATGGTTTCATCAACCCCATAATTCAGCTAACAGACTAAAGGACCTTCAAGAATGAGAACTGCTACTGTCCTGAGACGACTTACAACTACTACATATTATATTACAGGAAACGTTAACCTTATTGCTTTTCTTCATTTGCTTACTTCATCATCGAGCTGCTTGTTTTTCTACAGAAGTTGGAGAGGTTTGTATAACTTCCGGTTTATCACTCCGCGGTGACGCCTCTGGCAATAAACCCGGTCGCCTTCGTTTTATAAGTTCATTTGGAGCTTTTCCTCCATAAACAGCGCCCATTGGACTTTCGTTTCTTGACAAACGAATTTACTGCTTCTCGGAAAGTTCATTTCCGCTTCTTGGACGTCATTTTATAGCCAAGTTATAGAGTCTTAAATTTTGCTTCCTTATCTCATGCTAAAGATCATCGCAACCTCGAAACAGTCTGCGTTCAAACCTTAAGCAAGCTAAATTTCTGACGTTTAGAAGGCACTGATATGCCATGCTCAATATCCGTCACGGTTCCAAATACTCGGAACATAGATCAGCCAAACGAGAGACGTAAAGCCACAACGCACCCAAAAATACAAACAGCATTTAGTTCCAATCGAAATTGCACCTTTGTCCTGAGTAGTGTTTAACACTACAGTCATGTAACAATATCGATTAATAATGTGACTTTGTGGGTTCGTAAAATTATAAGTCTAGTTTGCAAAATTCAAAATGCTCTTTATTTGCAGTAGAAACACACTTTGTGCAGTCCTGACAGCAGTAGGGTAACGTAACATACACCAACACTGTCTCTCGTTGCTTCCCCACACGTAAACAAACCAAAGAATTCACTCTGAAATCACTAGATGATTATCAGTTCTCAACTTGCAACTCGGTACAGTTCAAATGTCAACACAACTCACACACTGCAAGAAACTTGCCTGTCCGACTAGCCGCAGTGCTTTTATACCTCCACTCATAGTTCTAGAAATTAGTGGAACGCTCGATAATAATCAAGTCGGCATCATAAAAGAAGGAAACTTCAAGACATCTAACTGTCTCTTTCTTTCTCTCTTTCGGCAGCGTCCAACACTCTCCTACGCACTAACTATGGCACTATCTGACTCTTTCGAAGGCGCCAGCCGCGGCCCGCCGCATAACAATAACTCTCGACAATAATGTCTCCTTGGGTTTGTTAAGTCAAGCAGCTGTGTAGTGCAGTTTCAGAAATACTCAACTTACAAGCAAAACCGACATTTCATTAGAACAAATAAAATATTCTACCACCTCTTTGACATGATGAGAAAGTTTAGCAATAAGCAAATATTGAAAATCTATAGATGAATACAGCTGTGTTAAACCTGCAAACTTCTCCAAATTTTGGCTGATATTTTCATCATGATCTATTCAACACAATTCTAGTAGAAAATTAGTGTTCGTGACCCTGTGAAACGAAACTTTTCACCTCAAAATTATGAAAAGTATTCTTCATGTATGATTTTTCATAAAAAGATCACTATTTGTATCATATGCACAATACTTCTGGACAAGTAATGAAACAATTCTCTTCTAAGGAAGAACATTCAACAATTAAGTTAGAAATTACTTCCATGGGTATATCTACTTCATACAGAAGCGGCTACTTCGTCTCAGTAATCTTTCCAAGAACGTACACTGTACGTCGGAAGATGAAGATATCCAGATATGAAGCCTTGAGGTTCCAAGCGCCTACGCAGGTTCATTTAAACATCCCGTTTTGTAACAAACTCCAGCTTAGATAGCTACCAATTCTACGGTGACATTTTTGTCCTCATAAGTTTGTCAAAGATTTAGTGTAAGTACCATAAAACATCAAACCGGAACAAAAGTGATGGTAGGACCAGGATTTCACTAAGAAGGGGATTTGGTACGTAAGCCACCATGCCATGAACATTATATGTATTGGAAATTAATTGTTCTTACACACTGGCCGTGTGTAGGACGCAATGTGAAATGGTACAGCCAGACTGAAAAATTCAATGCCATAACCTGGATTTGAACCAGGGATCTTCTGGTCTCCGTCCAGCCGCTCTAAAGCTATTGATCTACTATGGCCAACGTGCCAACATGACATTAAATTCTCCAACTGACTCGTATTTCTCCCGGTACACCACTAGGAGTTCTCATAAACACATGAGACAACTACCTTAATGACGACTTACTATGCTGTAAGTACTTTAAGGTCCGGGTATGACATTAGATTCTCCAACTGATTCGTGTTTTTCCCGGTAAACCACTAGGAGTTCTCATAAACACATGAGACAACTACCTTAATGACGACTTACTATGCTGTAAGTACTTTAAGGTCCGGGTATGACATTAGATTCTCCAACTGATTCGTGTTTTTCCCGGTAAACCACTAGGAGTTCTCATAAACACATGAGACAACTACCTTAATGACGACTTACTATGCTGTAAGTACTTTAAGGTTCGGGTATGACATTAAATTCTCCAACTGATTCGTGTTTTTCCCGGTAAACCACTAGAAGTTCTCATAAACACATGAGACAACTACCTTAATGACGACTTACTATGCTGTAAGTACTTTAAGGTTCGGGTATGACATTAAATTCTCCAACTGATTCGTGTTTTTCCCGGTAAACCACTAGAAGTTCTCATAAACACATGAGACAACTAACTTAATGACGACTTACTATGCTGTAAGTACTTTAAGGTCCAGGTATGACATTAAATTCTCCAACTGATTCGTGTTTTTCCCGGTAAACCACTAGGAGTTCTCATAAACACATGAGACAACTACCTTAATGACGACTTACTATGCTGTAAGTACTTTAAGGTCCGGGTATGACATTAAATTCTCCAACTGATTCGTGTATTTCCCGGTAAACCACTAGGAGTTCTCATAAACACATGAGACAACTACCTTAATGACGACTTACTATGCTGTAGGTACTTTAAGGTCCGGGTATGACATTAAATTCTCCAACTGACTCGTGTTGTTCCCGGTAAACCACTAGGAGTTCTCATAAACACATGAGACAACTACCTTAATGACGACTTACTATGCTGTAAGTACTTTAAGGTTCGGGTATGACATTAAATTCTCCAACTGATTCGTGTTTTTCCCGGTAAACCACTAGAAGTTCTCATAAACACATGAGACAACTAACTTAATGACGACTTACTATGCTGTAAGTACTTTAAGGTCCAGGTATGACATTAAATTCTCCAACTGATTCGTGTTTTTCCCGGTAAACCACTAGGAGTTCTCATAAACACATGAGACAACTACCTTAATGACGACTTACTATGCTGTAAGTACTTTAAGGTCCGGGTATGACATTAAATTCTCCAACTGATTCGTGTATTTCCCGGTAAACCACTAGGAGTTCTCATAAACACATGAGACAACTACCTTAATGACGACTTACTATGCTGTAGGTACTTTAAGGTCCGGGTATGACATTAAATTCTCCAACTGACTCGTGTTGTTCCCGGTAAACCACTAGGAGTTCTCATAAACACATGAGACAACTACCTTAATGACGACTTACTATGCTGTAAGTACTTTAAGGTCCGGGTATGACATTAAATTCTCCAACTAACTCGTGTTTTTCCCGGTACACCACTAGGAGTTCTCATAAACACATGAGACAACTACCTTAATGACGACTTACTATGCTGTAGGTACTTTAAGGTCCGGGTATGACATTAAATTCTCCAACTAACTCGTGTTTTTCCCGGTACACCACTAGGAGTTCTCATAAACACATGAGACAACTACCTTAATGACGACTTACTATGCTGTAAGTACTTTAAGGCCCGAGCTTTATAGTTAACCACTATTACGTCAATTAATGGAAATTAATTGTTCTTTCACACCAGCCGTGTGTAGGACGCACTACGAAGGGGTAGAGCCAGACTGAAAAATTCAAGGCTATAGCCAGGATTTGAATCTTGGAACTTCTGGTCTCCATCCAGCCGCTCTAAACCATTGAGCTACTACGGCCAGCGTGCCAACATGACATTAAATTCTCCAACTGACTCTGGACGGAGGCCAGAAGATCCGTGGTTCAAATCCCGGCTATGGCTTTGAATTTTTCAGTCTGGCTCTACCCTTTCATTATAGGTATTATGCATAGATTGGAAACTTCGTTTGACCTAACGCCACCTGCTCTAGTAGGTTCCTCAACTGCCACACAAGAACTAAAGCTCCGAAACCTCCGAATTCTTAATATTAAAATTTACAACGAAGTCAGCCGATAGAATAAATTGTTTGTTGAAGTTCTTATTAAATAAAGAATTTATAAATCCATGCAGTTAATGCATGCTTTCCCATTTCTATGAAAAGGGCATAAAACGTACGTTTGACTTAGACATAAATGCAACACATGCATTTCGAAGGTGTGTTATTTGGTGCAGTCAACTTTTGCAGCATGAGTATCACTTTTAATATACATAGAGGTCCACCCGTGCATATTACTGGGGGTCTATGGAAGCAATCAATTAAATTGAAAGCTGAGAGCTTAATAGGACAATGTCCTACAATACCAATCTTGAGTTTATTATTTAAAATTTAAATACAGCATAGTCAATTTGATTTACCACACTGAAAGTTCTTGTAGAAAACGCTAACATCACGTTTCCTAAATAGTTGGTTCTGATGCGAACTTTAGACGGAGTTCTTGAAACGTTCATATGAAACACAAACGCCTGGTGCAAACATGCGTGCCAAATTCTCCAAACCAGGCAACCGCTGTCATGATGCTTCCCAAAAATCTACAACAGGTAAAATCGAGCGACACGAAGCTGGAACGATAAGGTGGCAATCTCCGTACTCCCATCGTCTCCTTGGAATTTACTTTCCTTTACTCTTGTACTATTTTCTACGCCAGTGATACCATACTTTTAGTATGAATTCTGCCTAACACTGAGGGCTCGGAAGAATGCATTGCAACATGTTCACATGTCTTCAATCAGCAGTGTACACGTTTGGGAGTGTTTCCGATGAATGACGAAGCAAATAGATAATAGCGTTCGGCGATTTACTTAGCAGAAGATGTTACTAGGATTCAGTTTTGTGTATGAGATATGAAATGGTTTACAATATGAACAGAAGAGACAGAATTGAAACAATTATGACATTCATTCACCCATGTGATAATACACAGAACAGTGTAAATGATAAAATATGGAAACTTCGATAGAACTTCAGAATTTCTGTACAGAAAACTGTAGAGGAACTCCAAGAACAACCATATCATAGAAAGTGAGTATTGTTGTCTAAACACAACAGGAATAACATGTACTGCATTGTTTCATTTGTTGTCGTACATTCTACTTAAAATGTATGTTCTGCCTAGCGTGACATATGTTACTCCCTCATTTGTTTATATTGTTAATTATTTTTTGTTTTGCTTGTGGTATGTTTCTTTGATAAAAATAAACATATAAACATTGTCGCGGCTGCCACGACGCACACAAAAAGTTCGGTGCGGAGAGATAAGAGACAGATAGTGCCGGGCGGAGATAAACAGCTTGCTAAGCAGATAAAGATAGCGCGGAGATAAAAGGCATGCCTAAACAGATAAAGTGAGGTAAATTGAACATTCTAGTTACATCTTGATTGATAGAGAACAGTCGATTTCTTGTTTGTTAAAGAATATTCCAGAAATGTCTAGTTTTTTTAACAAGAAAGAGAAAAAGGACAGGAGGAGAGAAAGAAAAGCCAACAAGAAAAGTTCAGGTAATAGAGGGGAGAGGTCAGGACAATAGCGGAGTCCCGCAATAGCACCTCCGTTAGTGTAGGTTGATACGAAACCGTACAGGAAAAAATTGCAAAGGACAGGTTGGGTTTACTGGCTCACGGCTATGACACAAGATCCTGACCACAGCCAGTGTAGTAGCGGGGATAGGAAGGTTGAAAGAATATAAGGGATAAAGAGTGGTTAAAAGTTTATTTATTAGAGCAATTAGAGTGCACCATTGGTGCTTTGGTGGGCATGTGACACCTAACGGCGTCTGGGTCTGTGAGATGTGTCTGGCGCTGTGTCTATCTGGATGTTCATGCTGTTGTGTAGAGAATCAATGGAGTCTTGCAGTTTGTTGAAGTCCTGTGATGGTGAGTCAGTGTGGAAAGAGGAGTTTGTGAGTGCTGACTGAATATCGTATTGTCTTTGATGGAGATTCTCTAGGGTTTGCAGCATGTTGTTCTGAGTGGTAAGGCTGGTGTGGTAGTTTTCTTCCAGTTTTTTGAGGATCTTCTGTTGAACAGTTGCGGTCTTGGCGATTTCTGACAGTTGCTCCTGAAGTGCTTTGATCTGCTGTGTTGCGGTGGTTATTTGGTCTTGTGTGTGTTTGACGATCTGATCCATAGTTGACTGGTGTTGAGTGTTCAGTGTTGTGTACACTGAGTTGAAGCTTGTGGTGGTGCCTTCCTCCAAATTCCCAAGGCGAGGGCCCAGGTTCAGCACCTCGGAGTGAAGATCTTGGATGCCCTCACGCAAGGGTTTGGAGTCTATGGTGACGGCAGCAGCAGTGAGCTCCTTCTCAATTGAGTCCAGACGGTCATTGAGGCGGTTAACTTCAGCTCGAAGCGTCTGAATGAGCTCCTGTACAGAAGTGGTGTCGGCTGTAGCGCTGTCAGTTGAGACGTTCGAATGTGTTACAGCGTGGCCCACCCGGCCCGTACTGCCGAATTCTCGGGGAAAGTAGGGGCACTGCACCTGCCCCATGAAGTGGCCGTAACCACTGCAGGTGGCGCAGAACCGGCAGCGGTGTCGTAGGTCATGTTGGCGGCAGTTACGCGTGAGTGAGGGCGCTCCGCAGTAGTGGCGCGGAACAGGATATTTCGGAATGTCCGTAGCTGCAGCATCGCCGACAAGGTGCAGGTCGCTCACTCCTGCTGGCCTGGATTTGCAGGCACTGCCCTAGTAAAGACAGGCCATTCCTCAGAGCCATCTCGTAGTCAGCGGCGTTGGTAAACTGCAGTCGGACGAGGTTAGTCAGCCCTTGGCGAGTGGATATCCTGGAGGCCTTCTGCGTAGACGGCCAGAGCTGTAGTGCTGCTGCGTAGATAAAGCGTGCCGGCAGATCTCGAGGTGCTCCGCGTATGACTGCTGAGTGCAGCATCGGTTGTACCAGCGTTGTCCCCGTAGGGGAAGGGATCCGTCCCTTTCAGCTGCCAAAGTGCGGGCTGCGGACCCTTAGCACTCGTGGTACCTCTGACGTTACTAGAGGAACCTCGGGCCGAACAGCCGAGCCCCTCCTTCGGGAGTTGTTCGGATTGGGATGGACTCGAGGGGGCAGTGTGTTCCCGATACCCGTGGGAATCGGTACGTCTTCGGACGGGGTTGAGGGAAGCCATTAATTCTCCCGGGTACTGGCCTGCAAAGCTAGTAGAAGGTGTGCTAGATCACCAGGCGGCCCACCGAGGTTTTTCGGTAGTCTTTACCTTGAGTGTTGACGCGCGTAAGTGGCGTATCCACTTCCATCACGTCTTGAGTCCATAGGACTAGATGGGGGGGGGCTTGTTAGTCTCTAGGTCTTGCCCTATGGAAAGCCCCGCGGAGGACGCCGAGCGCCCTTTGGGACAGCTCGGATACTCCCTGGTTGAAGGAGGCCCGGGTCCAGTTCCTACGGGTTCAGGACTAATGGGAGTAGAACCTCTGGGCTCAAACTGTGCGAGGGTTGTCTAGTGATATGAGTAGTGGTATTTATAAGACGCGACACACCAGCGTAGTAGTAGTGACGAGAGTTGTTGTTGTAAACAGAGTGTAGCTGTAAACGCTGTTTGTTTGTGCTCAACGACCTTGATAAATTGTAGTTGTGTATGTGACATAATTTTGCTACTGTAAGTGTGCTTCTACGGAAATGAAGAACGTTTTGAACTTCTGCAACTTGGACTTTTAATTCTATGAGCCGACAAAGTACCAATATATAATTTCCAAAATCCAGAAGTGAAAATTAATTGAGGCAGAAATGGGTTAATGTGGAATTAATATTGTAGACAACCTTCGAATATATCTCGTAGACATAAGATTCCATTTTCACGTGTTTCAATTGTGTATCTTCAAAGGAAACTGTGAAAAACAAACTTATTTTAATCAGTATACAAATTTCGCCATTAATGTGTCACAACGATAGGCTCCTGATGCATAACTAGAAGTTGAACATGTCAAGGAAGATAAATGCTATCTTGAGTAGCACTCATCTCTTCATGAATGGTACTTTTACGTGTGGGAATAAAGTAACTCTTCTCTAAAAGGCTCTGAGTGTTGTTTTAACGAGTTATTACTCAATGCACATTTCCGACATACTAATTTTCTCATATAACCATATGAAGACCTTTAGATTTCTATTAATGAGTCAAAAACTTTTGTAATTGCCATTTGCTCCGCAGTAGAGTTTTCTTCATCTTCGTTCCAGCGGTGTACACGCTTCACTTTACTGCCGGTGTTACCTGCTGTACTACCGAATGACATCGACGTGACCGTGTCTGCCTCATATACTGCTGTTGCCTCAACTATTCCACTTTATCAAGTTTCATCACACCTTCTCCAGACAATACAACAGGAAATCTCTTTTTCCACATCTGTATGCATTTGTCCTGTGAACTGGGGCACAACTTTTGTTATGACGAATGTTAGAGTACTTCCATCCTGATGTAAGCGCCCGTGAGGGAAGAGTGACACAGACAGCAATAGTGAGGCAAATGACCGTTAGACTTTTGATTTTGTCAGAGAAGATATCCATATAAAACATAACACCAATTATTTTCCCTAACCATACAACACACTAACAGCGATCTCACTATTGCTGTCTCTTTCTCCATTCCCTCCTAGATGCCTACATTACAATTAACAGAAAATTGATATTAAAGGTTTCGTCACGGCTCTTCAACATAACGTTCTTCCATCAAAGGACGCTTTCTTTCCTAGCTGTTTCATCGAAATGATTGATTTTTCCTTCTCTCGTTGCCATCACTGCCAATCGAACTTAATTTTTACTGGTCCACGTCACACATTACATAGTCTCAGTTTTAAACTACCAATCATATCACATGTTGCGTCATCTCACGACCTTCTCACTCATTTTAACATGTCCATAAATATTTTTCAACTCTCGGAGCCTAAACCAAAACAACCACTACATGTTTTATGTACAATGAAATAAGAACTAACTTATGAGAAACCGTTTATATAGAGAGATTACACTTAGAGGTAAAGATGTAAATTATCTCAAAATTGGCACTACATTGTGTAAATTTGCTACATAAGCATACATTTATATTTTCCTATAATGATGATCCATACACATCTTTAAATTACCAAAGGGAACAAGAACAGTTAGTTATCTGCAGAGGATCTACCCAAAAGTCCGAAGACCCTGGCCCCATGCAACCCGGGAGTGATGGATAACTCCGGGGCTCTTTTCATAGGGCAATACCTGATTTCTTAAAATGCCCCCGATGACAACAACATCAAGACGGAATGGCAGTGGATACGTCACTTACGCGCGTCAACACCGCAGGGAAGACTACCGATAAACCTCGGTGGGGCCGCCGGTCATCTAGCACACCTTCTACTAGCTCTGCAGGCTAGTACCCGGGACTTTTTAGGCAACCCTCTACCCCCTCCGGGCGGCCGTAGCCTGGTGATCTAGCACACCTTCTACTAGCTCTGCAGGCTAGTACCCGGGACATCTTAGACAACGCTCTACCCCCTCCGAGCGGCCGTAGCCTGGTGATATAGCACACCTTCTACTAGCTCTGCAGGCTAGTACCCGGGACTTCTTAGGCAAGGCTCTACCCCCTCCGAGCGGCCGTAGCCTGGTGATATAGCACACCTTCTACTAGCTCTGCAGGCTAGTACCCGGGACTTCTTAGGCAAGGCTCTACCCCCTCCGGGCGGCCGTAGCCTGGTCATCTAGCACACCTTCTACTAGCTCTGCAGGCTAGTACCCGGGACTTCTTAGGCAAGGCTCTACCCCCTCCGGGCGGCCGTAGCCTGGTCATCTAGCACACCTTCTACTAGCTCTGCAGGCTAGTACCCGGGACTTTTTAGGCAAGGCTCTACCCCGTCCGGGCGGCCGTAGCCTGGTCATCTAGCACACCTTCTACTAGCTCTGCAGGCTAGTACCCGGGACTTCTTAGGCAAGGCTCTACCCCCTCCGAGCGGCCGTAGCCTGGTGATCTAGCACACCTTCTACTAGCTCTGCAGGCTAGTACCCGGGACTTCTTAGGCAAGGCTCTACCCCCTCCGGGCGGCCGTAGCCTGGTGATCTAGCACACCTTCTACTAGCTCTGCAGGCTAGTACCCGGGACTTTTTAGGCAAGGCTCTACCCCCTCCGGGCGGCCGTAGCCTGGTCATCTAGCACACCTTCTACTAGCTCTGCAGGCTAGTACCCGGGACTTCTTAGGCAAGGCTCTACCCCCTCCGGGCGGCCGTAGCCTGGTCATCTAGCACACCTTCTACTAGCTCTGCAGGCTAGTACCCGGGACTTCTTAGGCAAGGCTCTACCCCCTCCGGGCGGCCGTAGCCTGGTGATCTAGCACACCTTCTACTAGCTCTGCAGGCTAGTACCCGGGACATCTTAGACAACGCTCTACCCCCTCCGAGCGGCCGTAGCCTGGTGATCTAGCACACCTTCTACTAGCTCTGCAGGCTAGTACCCGGGACTTTTTAGGCAAGGCTCTACCCCCTCCGGGCGGCCGTAGCCTGGTGATCTAGCACACCTTCTACTAGCTCTGCAGGTTAGTACCCGGGACTTTTTAGGCAAGGCTCTACCCCCTCCGAGCGGCCGTAGCCTGGTGATCTAGCACACCTTCTACTAGCTCTGCAGGCTAGTACCCGGGACTTCTTAGGCAAGGCTCTACCCCCTCCGAGCGGCCGTAGCCTGGTCATCTAGCACACCTTCTACTAGCTCTGCAGGTTAGTACCCGGGACTTTTTAGGCAAACCTCTACCCCCTCCGAGCGGCCGTAGCCTGGTGATCTAGCACACCTTCTACTAGCTCTGCAGGCTAGTACCCGGGACTTTTAAGGCAACCCTCTAGCCCCTCCGAGCGGCCGTAGCCTGGTGATCTAGCACACCTTCTACTAGCTCTGCAGGCTAGTACCCGGGACTTTTTAGGCAAACCTCTACCCCCTCCGAGCGGCCGTAACCTGGCCGGAGGTACCCAATTTCCCGTGGGTGTCGCTAACATACTGCCCCCTCGAGTCCAACCCAATCCGAACAACTCCCCGACGGAAGGGGTTCGGCAGTTCGGCCCGAGGTTCCTCTAGTAACGTCAGAGGTACCACGAGTGTTAAGGGTCCGCAACTCCCGCACTACGGCAGCAGAACGGAACGGATCCTCTCCCCTGCGGGAAAGGGAACAAGGACACTAACAGGAGGTATAACCCTCATAATAAGTATGACAAGCAGAAAATGCATTATCAAACATTCGTTACTCACCCGCCGTGACCGCGGAGTCATGGAGGCTGAGCGGAAAACACAGTGTGATCGAAGAAGTTTGAAAAAGACGAGCGTCGAAACCGGTTCGTTTGCAGTCTTCCACTTCTTTCGTTAGCTGTCATTTACAGTCATGTAAATACTGAGGGCGGGAAGAATGAACTGTGAATCAATATAGTTAACTCCTAACAATCAGTTTTTGCGAGATATTAATAATGGCATATAGAGAATGTTCGATGGACGCGTCTATTACGTCGTACAACTTAGGGTCATAATCTACCCCTTATCTAGCAGCATTACTAAAGGGATAAGGAAGACAGGTGGTAGAGTAAAGGTAGGGCAGGCAACAAGTCGACACTTAACCCATTTCCATGTTCTGGATGTAGAGTTGAAGTTCAAGACACTCCCGAAGTCTTTAAGAGACTTGGGGTGAAAATAGTGATAGTGATTACATTATTCAAGTCCCGTATGGTGTTACCTTGGAGTTGCGTGATCGTGTATGGTTAGAGAATACGTGTACGGTAGCCATCACTGAAGGGCTACATGAGGAGCGAGAATCTAAGGTCAGCGTGACCTCCGGAATAAACCAAACTAGAATGAACCTCTAGAGTGGCACAGACTAGAACGACCCGCGATTGCCAAAATACGCAGTCTTTAGGTATTGTTACTTTGGATATGGCGACCTATTGCCAAATTGGCATTGTTACACCAAAGAAGCTGCGTAAACGTTTTCCAAGTGAAGCTAAGCAAGATCATATCCCTCACAAACATCCCAACTGCAATTTGAGGTCTACGTGACTCGGATCACTTTGGTCAGCAAAGTTCATATCCGGCCACCTGTACAGGAAACTGATGTCATAAGCTAAAGTCATGTGAAATCTGGCAGAATGCTTTTCTCATAAATCAGCAGAATTAAGAACTTTAGAACGTGTAGTCAAGTAAAACCTCTGGAAGTTGGCATTAAATAATAAGGTTTTAGAATTTAATATATTCCCAAGTGCTTCTAACCATACACGTGACGACTTGTCTGATTCTCTCATTGGTCGGGTATAATTCATTTTTAATTAAATTTAGAACGTTCATTCGGTATACTTAAAAAACTGTAAAAAATATAGGACCAAGAATACAACATGACCTTTCAAATCAATACGCAAAATCAATTATCAGTTTACATGACGCCCTTTCTTTTAATTTAAAAACCTAGGCATCATTAGCAGATTTGAAAGCTAAGTTAGTGCATCCGTAAGGTACTATACCAAGGAAGTTAAACGTTGTACACTTCTTAGATGAATGTATCTTAAGCACTCTAAATATTATTAAATTGTTTTAAAGGTACAAATACTAAGTACCAAACGATTGGCATATTAGATAAAATTAGAAGGTTTGAATGAGTAAAGCCAGACTCCAAACAATAACATAGTGGTTTAACTATAAAGCCTGGGACTTAAGTACTTACAGCATAGTAAGTCGCCACAAAAGGAGCGAGGACCTAGTGGTTTACCGGGAAACATATGAGTCGGTTGGAGAATTTAATGTCATGTCGGCATGTTGGCCATAGTAGCTCAGTGGTTTAGAGCAACCGCACAGAGAGCAGGAGATCCGTGGTTCAAATCCCGGCTATGGGACTGAAGTTTTGAGTCTGGCTCTACTCATTCAAACCTTAGCCTACACACGACTACTGTGAAAGAAATGATTATCTCCACCAATTTACCTAAATTAGAAGGATTCAGAAGAAAGAGAACAGTATTAATAAAGCAGGTTATCCAATCATGTTTAAATGTATTACAGCAATTGTTAGTCTTCATTTAAATAAAACGCTATATTAAATTTGTCCAGGAGACGTAGCAGAGGGCCAGTGGGCAGCGTTACCTCCATGGCGGACTCCATAAACGCTCAATAATACATGGCTGGTGCTACGTTGACACGGACGTTTTAATTTAGGAGACTCCATATTTCACAGACGTAGTCACTATTGTGCGTTAATTGCTTACGCTGCGCCTAATAACGGTAAGACATAACGTGCTGGAGTGTAGGTAAAGAAAACCAATATATTTGTTTAACAACTTGTCTGACAGGCGTGGTGCATGAAATGAAGCTACGGAAAAATACGTATAAACTCGTACTCAAATGCTCAAGTCTCAATAGTTACTAAATTTCTAGTCATGTCAAAGAAGTGCCCTGATATTCTAATAAAAGTCACATATTAGAGGGATAGGTACAACAGGAGCGCAGAAAATTCTTTGGGAGTTTGGTTAAGTTTGCAATACATTTTGGTGTTTCTTTTCACCATCGTAGGGCATACAGGATAAAACTGTACATTTCAAATGAAAATTCTAACTGGAAGCTATATTCCGAACATACCCATTGTAGTGGCCATGAGAGGATGAATGTTGTATTTATTTAAGCTTAAAAATTCTGTTCATATGGTATAGTGGCTAATGTACATGGCTTCAATCCAGAAAGGTGGCAAAAAATTTGCTTTACTTAGATAATATTTATCTTTTGGACATTAAAAGCGTGAAATGCGGCTAACCCAACGACTGTGCATGGTCTTACCAAAAATTTCACTTTAACCGTTTGGACAGTATTTCCTGAATCTCCAGTGTCTCCGAATTCTCTAGGCAAACATCAAATAATCTATATACCGGTAATGCTTAGTCCCAAAGAACACTTAGAAAGGAGAAAAAGCTCTTCCACATCTTCTAACAACTTCTTTTCCAGTTTTCTTCTTGAGTATTTTCCCATAAAGAAATCTGGAATATGTGGCCTTATACTCAACAGTGTCTAAATCCAGTAATGTTACCGCCTGCAGTGCTGCATGTAGTGAAAGCAGGCGTTAAACACTACATTTCATTTTCAGTTATTATACACCTCATGCCTGCCCCTTAATAGAACCTATTAAAGTGCACCTCCTCATTAAAGTATAAGTTTGTGACAGTCAGCAGTTGCGCATAAATTCAATATTTTCGCGTCTGCCCACACCTTGTAACCGGAATAGGCACCAGTTGTTGAAAGCACAACTACAAGCTGCGTTCAGGTTCTAACACCTCCTATTTTTTCACGACTGGAACCAGATAGGAAATTCTGTTTTTTTAATACACGTGTACTCTTTGAGAGTGCGTGACAGATATGGTAACACTGTACAGTGTCGTAGAACTCTAGTGGCAGCGACGAGAGTTAGGACTGATTTTGATACTTAAAATGGCGACGTTTTTAATTGCAAGAACACCGTGTAATAATTCGTTTTCTCCATTTTCGTGGTGTGACATCTATTGAACTTCATCGCCAGTTGAGTGAGGCATGTGGTGATGATACCATTGATGTGTCTAATGTGCGTTCCTGGGTGCAACAGTTGAAGGCGGAACATCGTGTGACAACAAACCAAGACAGTCACGCCCCCGCATCAGCCGGTCTGACGACATGATTCAGCGAGTGGAGAACGTTGTTTTGGAGGATCACCGATTTAGCGCCTTCAGATCTTCTTACAGGATTATGTGCACAGATCCCACGGAAATGCCAATTTTGGAGGTAATGTCTACTACAGACTGCCTTACTTTCATTACCGATAATAAATCGCCGATAATAAATTGTCATAGACAATACGCCAAGATAACACCAAAGGGAGTTAGGAAACCCGCCATACCACTATTACAGAGAAACTACATTAGAAAACGCTCTAAACGAAATTAGATCAAAAACTCTGTCTATACGCTCAGTTGCAAAAAGGTATAATATTCATAGGAACACATTGATGTCAAAATTACAGAATAAGCATTCCGTCCAAGCAGGTGGACCAAACGTGTTTTTCTGGACCAACAACAATAAAGTATCCAATAAAAGGTAAAAACAAGAAAGACAGAATTTCAGATCTTGAAAGTAGCAGTGATGATGTCACCATACATTATCAGGAGAATTTTAACAGTCCATTTTCCTTTGATGACAGTGAAGATCCTCCATCTCCGGTCAACCAGAAAGCAGCATCAGAACTAAATCCGAGAGACTTGTTGTTTGATCACTTCGTCATTGGCAGTATGAGGGGGAGTTCTTTCCAGGAAGGGTTATAGCAATGGATGAACAGAATGCGAGAGTTAGTGTCATCCAAAGAAGTGGACATCTGTGGATGTGGCAGGATAAGAAAGACCATATAGGTTATGAATATAAAGATGTCAAGAAAATTCAGACACCTGTAAAAGTGTACAAGCGCGAATGCTATGACATTCATAGAATGAAAAATTTTTCGGAAACCGGTAACATTTTTGAAATTCAAATGAAGTGCAGTTCAAAAGCTTTTGCAACAACAAAGACAATAATTTGTCATGAAAATGTTACATTATATTTTTATTGGAACAAAACTCCCATTCCATGGAGTGACATTGGGCCACACAAACTTCTCAATTTGAATAGTGCTGAATTTGCAGGTGGAACAAAGTCACCCCACCTAATGGGCTCACATTGGGCCACACAAACTTCTCAATTTGAATAGTGCTGAATTTGCAGGTGGCACAAAGTCACCCCACTTAATGGGGTCACATTGGGCCACACAAACTTCTCACTTTGAATAGTGCTGAATTTGCAGGTGGCACAAAGTCACCCCACTTAATGGGGTCACATTGGGCCACACAAACTTCTCACTTTGAATGGTGCTGAATTTGCAGGTGGCACAAAATCGCCCCACCTAATGGGGCCACATTGGGCCACACAAACTTCTCACTTTGGATAGTGCTGAATTTACAGGTGACACTAAGTAACCACGCCTAATGGGGCCACATTGGGCCACACAAACTTCTCACTTTGAATAGTACTGAATTTGCAGGTGGCACAAAGTCACCCCACTTAATGGGGTCACATTGGGCCACACAAACTTCTCACTTTGAATAGTGCTGAATTTGCAGGTGGCACAAAGTCACCCCACTTAATGGGGTCACATTGGGCCACACAAACTTCTCACTTTGAATGGTGCTGAATTTGCAGGTGGCACAAAATCGCCCCACCTAATGGGGCCACATTGGGCCACACAAACTTCTCACTTTGGATAGTGCTGAATTTGCAGGTGGCACAAAGTCACCCCAACTAATGGGGTCACATTCGGCCACACAAACTTCTTACTTTGAATAGTACTGAATTTACAGGTGGCACAAAATCACCCCACTTAATGGGGTCACATTCGGCCACACAAACTTCTTACTTTGAATAGTACTGAATTTGCAGGTGGCACAAAATCACCCCACCTAATGGGGTCACATTCGGCCACACAAACTTCTTACTTTGAATAGTACTGAATTTACAGGTGGCACAAAATCACCCCACTTAATGGGGTCACACTGGGCCACACAAACTTCTTACTTTGAATAGTACTGAATTTACAGGTGGCACAAAATCGCCCCAACTAATGGGGTCACATTGGGCCACACAAACTTCTTACTTTGAATAGTACTGAATTTTCAGGGGGCACAAAATCACCCCACTTAATGGGGTCACACTGGGCCACACAAACTTCTTACTTTGAATAGTACTGAATTTACAGGTGGCACAAAATCACCCCACTTAATGGGGTCACACTGGGCTACACAAACTTCTTACTTTGAATAGTACTGAATTTACAGGTGGCACAAAATCACCCCACTTAATGGGGTCACACTGGGCTACATAAACTTCTTACTTTGAATAGTACTGAATTTACAGGTGGCACAAAATCACCCCACTTAATGGGGTCACACTGGGCCACACAAACTTCTTACTTTGAATAGTACTGAATTTACAGGTGGCACAAAGTCACCCCACTTAATGGGGTCACACTGGGCTACATAAACTTCTTACTTTGAATAGTACTGAATTTACAGGTGGCACAAAATCACCCCACTTAATGGGGTCACACTGGGCTACATAAACTTCTTACTTTGAATAGTACTGAATTTACAGGTGGCACAAAATCACCCCACTTAATGGGGTCACACTGGGCCACACAAACTTCTTACTTTGAATAGTACTGAATTTACAGGTGGCACAAAATTACCCCACTTAATGGGGTCACACTGGGCTACATAAACTTCTTACTTTGAATAGTACTGAATTTACAGGTGGCACAAAATCACCCCACTTAATGGGGTCACACTGGGCCACACAAACTTCTTACTTTGAATAGTACTGAATTTACAGGTGGCACAAAGTCACCCCAATTAATGGGGTCACACTGGGCTACACAAACTTCTTACTTTGAATAGTACTGAATTTACAGGTGGCACAAAATCACCCCACCTAATGGGGTCACACTGGGCCACACAAACTTCTTACTTTGAATAGTACTGAATTTACAGGTGGCACAAAATCACCCCACTTAATGGGGTCACATTGGGCCACACAAACTTCTTACTTTGAATAGTACTGAATTTACAGGTGGCACAAAATCACCCCACTTAATGGGGTCACATTGGGCCACACAAACTTCTTACTTTGAATAGTACTGAATTTACAGGTGGCACAAAATCACCCCACCTAATGGGGTCACACTGGGCCACACAAACTTCTTACTTTGAATAGTACTGAATTTACAGGTGGCACAAAATCACCCCACTTAATGGGGTCACACTGGGCTACACAAACTTCTTACTTTGAATAGTACTGAATTTACAGGTGGCACAAAGTCACCCCACTTAATGGGGTCACACTGGGCTACACAAACTTCTTACTTTGAATAGTACTGAATTTACAGGTGGCACAAAATCACCCCACCTAATGGGGTCACACTGGGCCACACAAACTTCTTACTTTGAATAGTACTGAATTTACAGGTGGCACAAAGTCACCCCACTTAATGGGGTCACACTGGGCTACACAAACTTCTTACTTTGAATAGTACTGAATTTACAGGTGGCACAAAATCACCCCACTTAATGGGGTCACACTGGGCTACATAAACTTCTTACTTTGAATAGTACTGAATTTACAGGTGGCACAAAATCACCCCACTTAATGGGGTCACACTGGGCTACACAAACTTCTTACTTTGAATAGTACTGAATTTACAGGTGGCACAAAATCACCCCACTTAATGGGGTCACACTGGGCTACATAAACTTCTTACTTTGAATAGTACTGAATTTACAGGTGGCACAAAATCACCCCACTTAATGGGGTCACACTGGGCCACACAAACTTCTTACTTTGAATAGTACTGAATTTACAGGTGGCACAAAATCACCCCACTTAATGGGGTCACACTGGGCTACATAAACTTCTTACTTTGAATAGTACTGAATTTACAGGTGGCACAAAATCACCCCACTTAATGGGGTCACACTGGGCTACACAAACTTCTTACTTTGAATAGTACTGAATTTACAGGTGGCACAAAATCACCCCACTTAATGGGGTCACACTGGGCTACATAAACTTCTTACTTTGAATAGTACTGAATTTACAGGTGGCACAAAATCACCCCACTTAATGGGGTCACACTGGGCCACACAAACTTCTTACTTTGAATAGTACTGAATTTACAGGTGGCACAAAGTCACCCCACTTAATGGGGTCACACTGGGCTACATAAACTTCTTACTTTGAATAGTACTGAATTTACAGGTGGCACAAAGTCACCCCACTTAATGGGGTCACACTGGGCCACACAAACTTCTTACTTTGAATAGTACTGAATTTACAGGTGGCACAAAGTCACCCCACTTAATGGGGTCACACTGGGCTACATAAACTTCTTACTTTGAATAGTACTGAATTTACAGGTGGCACAAAATCACCCCACTTAATGGGGTCACACTGGGCTACACAAACTTCTTACTTTGAATAGTACTGAATTTACAGGTGGCACAAAATCACCCCACTTAATGGGGTCACACTGGGCTACATAAACTTCTTACTTTGAATAGTACTGAATTTACAGGTGGCACAAAATCACCCCACTTAATGGGGTCACACTGGGCTACACAAACTTCTTACTTTGAATAGTACTGAATTTACAGGTGGCACAAAGTCACCCCACTTAATGGGGTCACACTGGGCCACACAAACTTCTTACTTTGAATAGTACTGAATTTACAGGTGGCACAAAATCACCCCACTTAATGGGGTCACACTGGGCCACACAAACTTCTTACTTTGAATAGTACTGAATTTACAGGTGTCACAAAATCACCCCACCTAATGGGGTCACACTGGGCCACACAAACTTCTTACTTTGAATAGTACTGAATTTACAGGTGGCACAAAATCACCCCAACTAATGGGGTCACACTGGGCCACACAAACTTCTTACTTTGAATAGTACTGAATTTACAGGTGTCACAAAATCACCCCACTTAATGGGGTCACACTGGGCCACACAAACTTCTTACTTTGAATAGTACTGAATTTACAGGTGGCACAAAATCACCCCACTTAATGGGGTCACACTGGGCCACACAAACTTCTTACTTTGAATAGTACTGAATTTACAGGTGTCACAAAATCACCCCACTTAATGGGGTCACATTGGGCCACACAAACTTCTTACTTTGAATAGTACTGAATTTACAGGTGGCACAAAATCACCCCACTTAATGGGGTCATATTGGGCCACACAAACTTCTTACTTTGAATAGTACTGAATTTACAGGTGGCACAAAATCACCCCACCTAATGGGGTCACACTGGGCCACACAAACTTCTTACTTTGAATAGTACTGAATTTACAGGTGGCACAAAGTCACCCCACTTAATGGGGTCACATTGGGCCACACAAACTTCTTACTTTGAATAGTACTGAATTTACAGGTGGCACAAAATCACCCCACCTAATGGGGTCACACTGGGCCACACAAACTTCTTACTTTGAATAGTACTGAATTTACAGGTGGCACAAAGTCACCCCACTTAATGGGGTCACATTGGGCCACACAAACTTCTTACTTTGAATAGTACTGAATTTACAGGTGGCACAAAATCACCCCACCTAATGGGGTCACATTGGGCCACACAAACTTCTTACTTTGAATAGTACTGAATTTACAGGTGGCACAAAATCACCCCACCTAATGGGGTCACACTGGGCCACACAAACTTCTTACTTTGAATAGTACTGAATTTACAGGTGGCACAAAATCACCCCACTTAATGGGGTCACATTGGGCCACACAAACTTCTTACTTTGAATAGTACTGAATTTACAGGTGGCACAAAATCACCCCACCTAATGGGGTCACACTGGGCCACACAAACTTCTTACTTTGAATAGTACTGAATTTGCAGGTGGCACAAAGTCACCCCACTTAATGGGGTCACACTGGGCCACACAAACTTCTCACTTTGAATAGTACTGAATTTACAGGTGGCACAAAGTCACCCCACTTAATGGGGTCACACTGGGCCACACAAACTTCTTACTTTGAATAGTACTGAATTTACAGGTGGCACAAAGTCACCCCACTTAATGGGGTCACACTGGGCTACATAAACTTCTTACTTTGAATAGTACTGAATTTACAGGTGGCACAAAATCACCCCACCTAATGGGGTCACACTGGGCCACACAAACTTCTTACTTTGAATAGTACTGAATTTACAGGTGGCACAAAGTCACCCCACTTAATGGGGTCACATTGGGCCACACAAACTTCTTACTTTGAATAGTACTGAATTTACAGGTGGCACAAAATCACCCCACCTAATGGGGTCACATTGGGCCACACAAACTTCTTACTTTGAATAGTACTGAATTTACAGGTGGCACAAAATCACCCCACCTAATGGGGTCACACTGGGCCACACAAACTTCTTACTTTGAATAGTACTGAATTTACAGGTGGCACAAAATCACCCCACTTAATGGGGTCACATTGGGCCACACAAACTTCTTACTTTGAATAGTACTGAATTTACAGGTGGCACAAAATCACCCCACTTAATGGGGTCACACTGGGCCACACAAACTTCTTACTTTGAATAGTACTGAATTTACAGGTGGCACAAAATCACCCCACTTAATGGGGTCACACTGGGCTACATAAACTTCTTACTTTGAATAGTACTGAATTTACAGGTGGCACAAAATCACCCCACTTAATGGGGTCACACTGGGCTACACAAACTTCTTACTTTGAATAGTACTGAATTTACAGGTGGCACAAAATCACCCCACTTAATGGGGTCACACTGGGCTACATAAACTTCTTACTTTGAATAGTACTGAATTTACAGGTGGCACAAAATCACCCCACTTAATGGGGTCACACTGGGCCACACAAACTTCTTACTTTGAATAGTACTGAATTTACAGGTGGCACAAAGTCACCCCACTTAATGGGGTCACACTGGGCTACATAAACTTCTTACTTTGAATAGTACTGAATTTACAGGTGGCACAAAGTCACCCCACTTAATGGGGTCACACTGGGCCACACAAACTTCTTACTTTGAATAGTACTGAATTTACAGGTGGCACAAAGTCACCCCACTTAATGGGGTCACACTGGGCTACATAAACTTCTTACTTTGAATAGTACTGAATTTACAGGTGGCACAAAATCACCCCACTTAATGGGGTCACACTGGGCTACACAAACTTCTTACTTTGAATAGTACTGAATTTACAGGTGGCACAAAATCACCCCACTTAATGGGGTCACACTGGGCTACATAAACTTCTTACTTTGAATAGTACTGAATTTACAGGTGGCACAAAATCACCCCACTTAATGGGGTCACACTGGGCTACACAAACTTCTTACTTTGAATAGTACTGAATTTACAGGTGGCACAAAGTCACCCCACTTAATGGGGTCACACTGGGCCACACAAACTTCTTACTTTGAATAGTACTGAATTTACAGGTGGCACAAAATCACCCCACTTAATGGGGTCACACTGGGCCACACAAACTTCTTACTTTGAATAGTACTGAATTTACAGGTGTCACAAAATCACCCCACCTAATGGGGTCACACTGGGCCACACAAACTTCTTACTTTGAATAGTACTGAATTTACAGGTGGCACAAAATCACCCCAACTAATGGGGTCACACTGGGCCACACAAACTTCTTACTTTGAATAGTACTGAATTTACAGGTGTCACAAAATCACCCCACTTAATGGGGTCACACTGGGCCACACAAACTTCTTACTTTGAATAGTACTGAATTTACAGGTGGCACAAAATCACCCCACTTAATGGGGTCACACTGGGCCACACAAACTTCTTACTTTGAATAGTACTGAATTTACAGGTGTCACAAAATCACCCCACTTAATGGGGTCACATTGGGCCACACAAACTTCTTACTTTGAATAGTACTGAATTTACAGGTGGCACAAAATCACCCCACTTAATGGGGTCATATTGGGCCACACAAACTTCTTACTTTGAATAGTACTGAATTTACAGGTGGCACAAAATCACCCCACCTAATGGGGTCACACTGGGCCACACAAACTTCTTACTTTGAATAGTACTGAATTTACAGGTGGCACAAAGTCACCCCACTTAATGGGGTCACATTGGGCCACACAAACTTCTTACTTTGAATAGTACTGAATTTACAGGTGGCACAAAATCACCCCACCTAATGGGGTCACACTGGGCCACACAAACTTCTTACTTTGAATAGTACTGAATTTACAGGTGGCACAAAGTCACCCCACTTAATGGGGTCACATTGGGCCACACAAACTTCTTACTTTGAATAGTACTGAATTTACAGGTGGCACAAAATCACCCCACCTAATGGGGTCACATTGGGCCACACAAACTTCTTACTTTGAATAGTACTGAATTTACAGGTGGCACAAAATCACCCCACCTAATGGGGTCACACTGGGCCACACAAACTTCTTACTTTGAATAGTACTGAATTTACAGGTGGCACAAAATCACCCCACTTAATGGGGTCACATTGGGCCACACAAACTTCTTACTTTGAATAGTACTGAATTTACAGGTGGCACAAAATCACCCCACCTAATGGGGTCACACTGGGCCACACAAACTTCTTACTTTGAATAGTACTGAATTTGCAGGTGGCACAAAGTCACCCCACTTAATGGGGTCACACTGGGCCACACAAACTTCTCACTTTGAATAGTACTGAATTTACAGGTGGCACAAAGTCACCCCACTTAATGGGGTCACACTGGGCCACACAAACTTCTTACTTTGAATAGTACTGAATTTACAGGTGGCACAAAATCACCCCACTTAATGGGGTCACACTGGGCCACACAAACTTCTTACTTTGAATAGTACTGAATTTACAGGTGGCACAAAATCACCCCCTAATGGGGTCACACTGGGCCACACAAACTTCTTACTTTGAATAGTACTGAATTTGCAGGTGGCACAAAATCACCCCACTTAATGGGGTCACACTGGGCCACACAAACTTCTTACTTTGAATAGTACTGAATTTACAGGTGGCACAAAGTCACCCCACCTAATGGGGTCACACTGGGCCACACAAACTTCTTACCGTGAATAGTACTGAATTTACAGGTGGCACAAAGTCACCCCACCTAATGGGGTCACACTGGGCCACACAAACTTCTTACTTTGAATAGTACTGAATTTACAGGTGTCACAAAGTCACCCCACTTAATGGGGTCACACTGGGCCACACAAACTTCTTACTTTGAATAGTACTGAATTTACAGGTGGCACAAAATCACCCCACTTAATGGGGTCACACTGGGCCACACAAACTTCTTACTTTGAATAGTACTGAATTTACAGGTGGCACAAAATCACCCCACTTAATGGGGTCACACTGGGCCACACAAACTTCTTACTTTGAATAGTACTGAATTTACAGGTGGCACAAAGTCACCCCACCTAATGGGGTCACACTGGGCCACACAAACTTCTTACTTTGAATAGTACTGAATTTACAGGTGGCACAAAATCACCCCACTTAATGGGGTCACACTGGGCCACACAAACTTCTTACTTTGAATAGTACTGAATTTACAGGTGGCTCAAAATCACCCCAACTAATGGGGTCACACTGGGCCACATAAACTTCTTACTTTGAATAGTACTGAATTTACAGGTGGCACAAAATCACCCCAACTAATGGGGTCACACTGGGCCACACAAACTTCTCACTTTGAATAGTACTGAATTTACAGGTGGCACAAAGTCACCCCACCTAATGGGGTCACTTTGGGCCACACAAACTTCTCACTTTGAATAGTACTGAATTTACAGGTGGCACAAAATCACCCCACTTAATGGGGTCACACTGGGCCACACAAACTTCTTACTTTGAATAGTACTGAATTTACAGGTGGCACTAAGTAGCCCCACTTAATGGGGTCACACTGGGCCACACAAACTTCTCACTTTGAATAGTACTGAATTTACAGGTGGCACAAAGTCACCCCACTTAATGGGGTCACATTCGGCTACACAAACTTCTCACTTTGAATAGTGCTGAATTTACAGGTGGCACAAAGTCACCCCACTTAATGGGGTCACACTGGGCCACACAAACTTCTCACTTTGAATAGTACTGAATTTACAGGTGGCACAAAATCACCCCACTTAATGGGGTCACACTGGGCCACACAAACTTCTCACTTTGAATAGTACTGCATTTACAGGTGGCACAAAATCACCCCACTTAATGGGGTCACACTGGGCCACACAAACTTCTTACTTTGAATAGTACTGAATTTACAGGTGGCACAAAGTCACCCCACCTAATGGGGTCACACTGGGCCACACAAACTTCTCACTTTGAATAGTACTGAATTTACAGGTGGCACAAAATCACCCCACTTAATGGGGTCACACTGGGCCACACAAACTTCTTACTTTGAATAGTACTGAATTTACAGGTGGCACAAAATCACCCCACCTAATTGGGTCACACTGGGCCACACAAACTTCTCACTTTGAATAGTACTGAATTTACAGGTGGCACAAAGTCACCCCACCTAATGGGGTCACACTGGGCCACACAAACTTCTCACTTTGAATAGTACTGAATTTACAGGTGGCACAAAGTCACCCCACTTAATGGGGTCACACTGGGCCACACAAACTTCTTACTTTGAATAGTACTGAATTTACAGGTGGCACAAAGTCACCCCACTTAATGGGGTCACACTGGGCCACACAAACTTCTCACTTTGAATAGTACTGAATTTACAGGTGGCACAAAGTCACCCCACTTAATGGGGTCACACTGGGCCACACAAACTTCTTACTTTGAATAGTACTGAATTTACAGGTGGCACAAAATCACCCCACTTAATGGGGTCACACTGGGCCACACAAACTTCTTACTTTGAATAGTACTGAATTTACAGGTGTCACAAAATCACCCCACCTAATGGGGTCACACTGGGCCACACAAACTTCTTACTTTGAATAGTACTGAATTTACAGGTGGCACAAAGTCACCCCACTTAATGGGGTCACACTGGGCCACACAAACTTCTTACTTTGAATAGTACTGAATTTACAGGTGGCACAAAGTCACCCCACTTAATGGGGTCACACTGGGCCACACAAACTTCTCACTTTGAATAGTACTGAATTTACAGGTGGCACAAAGTCACCCCACCTAATGGGGTCACACTGGGCCACACAAACTTCTTACTTTGAATAGTACTGAATTTACAGGTGGCACAAAGTCACCCCAACTAATGGGGTCACACTGGGCCACACAAACTTCTTACTTTGAATCGTACTGAATTTACAGGTGGCACAAAATCACCCCACTTAATGGGGTCACACTGGGCCACACAAACTTCTTACTTTGAATAGTACTGAATTTACAGGTGGCACAAAGTCACCCCACCTAATGGGGTCACACTGGGCCACACAAACTTCTTACTTTGAATAGTACTGAATTTGCAGGTGGCACAAAGTCACCCCACCTAATGGGGTCACACTGGGCCACACAAACTTCTTACTTTGAATAGTACTGAATTTACAGGTGGCACAAAATCACCCCACTTAATGGGGTCACACTGGGCCACACAAACTTCTTACTTTGAATAGTACTGAATTTACAGGTGGCACAAAGTCACCCCACTTAATGGGGTCACACTGGGCCACACAAACTTCTTACTTTGAATAGTACTGAATTTACAGGTGGCACAACGTCACCCCACTTAATGGGATGACACTGGACCATGTTTGAATAGCTTTTCTGGGTATCAGTTAACATCAAGGAATAACCTGATTGTAGTACAAAGTTGATGCTTCTGCTGCTATGTTATAAATAGTCAGCGTTTTCTTTATTAACGTTAAATTCGAAGAAGAGATTTCTAAAACATGCAAAAAAGTGTCACAAAGACACCCCAGATGGCGGTACTACAATTATAGCCTCGTCGCATTATATACCACTATAGCACAATCTAGTTATTTAAATAAACAATTTAATAGGCATAAATACAATTGACGAAAGTCTGTGACAGATTTGTACACTACTAGATGGTCTGAGAAGGTCCTGTAGGTGTACAAACTTTGCTTCTGTGTGCGTAATATGTCGTCGATAACGCTGCCAGTTGCCAGTTCTCCGAAAAGCTTCACTTGTTTGTGTGTCAATCACTTAAAAGATTAACAGCTAGCCATCAGGTACCGATATACAGTTGGATTTCTCAACAGCTCAGTTACAAATTAAACAGTGGCACTAGCTGGCTTTCGATTAAAAATTACCGCAACTAGTGAGTAGTGACTTTTTCACGGCTAAAATTATTCTTTCTGTTTGCTCCTTACTTATGTGAAACGCCCCATGATATGGCTCACATAAAGGATTTATTTAGTTCCATATATCAGGTCCCTCTTTTGGTAAAGCTTTAGAACCACACCCACCAATGTTTAGTAATAATTTAACTCCCGTTCATCCTATTAGTTTGAACACGCTCTGTGTTTCGGCTGATAGAAATTCAACACCAATTTATTTAATTAATGATCGTGCTTATGTGCGGCAGCAAGGTCCGATTTCTCTATACTTTTGATGAAAAATAAATGCAGCTTCAATGGCAGACATAGAGGGTTTACTGCAGTTTCGGAACAATACCAAGCATTTCCCATAGACTGCACATATTTAACTACAGAAAATATTAAAGAACATATGCTTATTATATAGAAAGTTTATTATATGTGAGTACCGACTTTGTTCATAAATGAGCAAAGAACGAAGAATTACAAACACAACGGAAATTAAAGTTAAATGGGTTATGTTTTCAACATTATCGTTTCAAATTAAGTTTTTAAAGAGAAAGAAAATGAAATGAAATATGTAGTGTTTAACGCACGATTTGACTACATGGCAAAGTGAGAAGGCGTATCGGTAAAAACTCGTAACACAGAGATGTTTACGTGGAGTTATCACACAAACACACCGACTGCAGTGTATGTACACTCTCTTCAGACAATCAGAGCAACATCGGCAAGCGCGAGAGATCATATACAAAGTGATTGAATATTGTGACAAGGAGAAAGTTGGAATCAAAATTTTTTTTGTGATTTTTCACTAGATACTGCTGATCAACTGTTTGGGATTGTATCTATAGCACTTAACCCCTGCACGGACAGTGAATCAAAGTCAGTAGAATTGCTGTTTCCCTTTCATTTCCGTGGCATGTTTTATGTTTGTAACTATGTCTGGGGTAGACTTATTTTATATAATCTGATTTACACCAAACCTATGAATTTGACGTTGTTTTTATGTATATTTTATCATTCAAATCCATCATTATTAAACTAACAAGAGACTGTGTTTCATTATTTACTGCAATATAATAATAATTAATAATAATAATAATAATAATAATAATAATAATAATAATAATAATAATAATAATAATAATAATAATAATAATAATAATAATAATAATAATAATAATAATAATAATAATAATAATAATAATAATAATAATAATAATAATAATAATAATAATAATAATAATAATAATAATAATAATAATAATAATAATAATAATAATAATAATAATAATAATAATAATAATAATAATAATAATAATAATAATAATAATAATAATAATAATAATAATAATAATAATAATAATAATAATAATAATAATAATAATAATAATAATAATAATAATAATAATAATAATAATAATAATAATAATAATAATAATAATAATAATAATAATAATAATAATAATAATAATAATAATAATAATAATAATAATAATAATAATAATAATAATAATAATAATAATAATAATAATAATAATAATAATAATAATAATAATAATAATAATAATAATAATAATAATAATAATAATAATAATAATAATAATAATAATAATAATAATAATAATAATAATAATAATAATAATAATAATAATAATAATAATAATAATAATAATAATAATAATAATAATAATAATAATAATAATAATAATAATAATAATAATAATAATAATAATAATAATAATAATAATAATAATAATAATCTAAAATTATATGTTCATGATCTTCTATAGCTTAAAATTGTGATGCATTTAAATCATATGTTTATATTGTGGCAATGACTTATTTGTACAGATTTATTACACTTTAGAAAATTCGTTTTTTGTGTGTAATTTACGTTTTCCAACGTCACGTCATATCGGACGATGAATGGAATGGCTGAAAGGATGTTCAGATGAGCCCAGAGTCCACAGAGCATAGTTGCATAACATTCACCATTTAAGATAACGGGAACCCCGGAAAAAACCTTTTCCAAGTAAATCACCCTACCGAGATTCCAAATATGGTTGTTTTACCACATACCACCTATAACTACAGAAATTATTTAATTGAAAAGATTTCGCTTATTGAAATAGGTTTCTTTTTTTTAACCAAAGGACTAAAAGAATTGATAATTATTGGAAAAAGGGATAGATTTCTGAAACAAGAAGCTTGAGCTTGATGATTTGTGTACAAAGGAGACAATGACATAAATCATATTTCAGTGACGGAACATCACTGATGATATATTTGACATTACGCCTTTGTCAGTTGAGTAAATAACATTTTTAGAAATTATTCCCGTTCTACAGATTGATCACACTAGAATATTAGTTATCTTACCGCGCTCAAATTTATTTAGGTCTTCGATTCCAAATTTTGAAATAATTAAAACGTCCTGCAATGCTTATTATAGCCTAGACATTTTTGAGAAGTGCCATAAAAGGTTAGATGTCGGATTTTGGAAATCATTAGCTTATGTCTACAATTAACCTTTAATGTTAATTTAATCAAATAAGATGAGAACTGCCAGCTTCGATTGCCGTTCCATTCATTTTATACATAAAATAAGAGGCTGGGATAAGAATTGGAATAGAGAAAAGGCAGGACATATGGGGAAGTCTAGAAAATATGAAATCATTAAAATTTTACACACAAACTGAAATTGGGGACGAGAAGCATACGTAGATTACTGCAATAGGCAAGAGAGAAGGGTTAGCTTGGATGAGAACAGGAACAATATTTCTAAGAGGGATAACAGGTAGGGAAAAGGGAATTTGTGAATTGTGTGGGGGAGAAAAAAGCATAGAACACTGTGTAACAAAATGCCAGGAGGTTGCAATGTGGAAACAAATGTTTGGGAGAAAAAAATGGGAGAAAGTAGAGAAGAGGATAGTAGATATAAAAATATTAAATGGAAAGGAGGAAAACAAGGTAAAAAGCATTGGAGAGTTCTAAAAGAAAGTAAAAGAAAAATGGGCAAGAAATGTAAAGAATATAAGAGAGGAACATGGGTGGAAGAATGGGACCAATTAAGTAATAAGGAGACATGGAGGTTAAGAGCTATCTGACAGAGCAGAAGACCAGGGTGTCATGTAAACCAAGGTAGCAAAAAGGTAAAGACAAATAAATGTAGTCTAAAGTTGTAAATTGTAAAATTTTGGAATATGCACAGTAAATAAATCATTCATTCCAAAGAATATTCTAGTAGATCAGTCTAAGTTTCCGTGCTACCTACTAAATTGGTAAACGTATGCATACGTACAGCATATGAGAAATAACTTGGACAGTAGCCCTGAATTTGCAAGAACTATGCAAACATGCAATTTTGAACGCCCTTCTCTAACACAAAAAGATGAATATAAAAGGCAACGATAAAAAATAAGAGAATGAAAATGTTTTTAAAGTTTTACAACCTCGGGGGCTTCTCTTTGCCAATTTCTCACCTCTCACTCCATTTTTTCACCCTTGTCGCATCAATCCCTTCCTTCTCCGGACATTAAGATCTTAAGTGTCGGTCTGGAAAGTCGTTCTCCAGAACGAACGCAGACGAAATACTAATAACAACGCTGCCGCCCTGCCCCCCTTCACCCTTGACTTTTACGCCATTATGGGGTTCATCATCCCTGCACTTCTGCGTAGTGTCTCTCCCACCCGCCCGCCATAAACGCAAGGCTTACAACAACTCTCGTGTTATATTGCTATATCATAAACCCGCTTTATTGATATTTGTTTTCTTCCACTAGCTCTTTATAACAGAAGCAATACCATAGCGACCATGTTTATCCGGGGGTACGGTCGCTGCAACTATTTCCTGCGTTGTTTACCCCTTTCATGAAATATTATGCGCTTATATTGCTAGCATCGACGGGAATGCACAAGATTTGTACGAGACAGTTACTGCCCTTAAAGTCTTTAACTTGTAACATCATATGGCGCCTGACAGACTTGATGATGAAATTAAGAGCACTGCGAATTATCACGCGTTAGAGACGATTACACAGACTTTATGTTTGGATGTGTAATGTACAGGAAATGAATTGCCTTACTACTGAACTGTAATTATGGCTCATGGCTATCCCACGATGAACTTCAGTAACGTAGTCAAACTGCTTATTGTTGATCTATCAGCATCTAGAAACAGATTCACGACTTCTGGAGTACAACAAAATATGTTAATAAAGTACTTCACTATAGCACGAGACAAAAACATAGGTCTATGTGTGTGATGGTTGATCCCAAATACATCACCCATCAATTCCCATTCCTGTTATGCGTTTCAAATGGGATGATGTATGTCTTTGAGCTCTACTATGTGAGCAACCAATCGAAGTACTGCGCTGTTCTATTGCATTCCCCCTAAGTGTTGTGTCACTAGCGCAAACTTATCAATCTCTAATGAACACTAATCGCACTAAGATAAAAATTCAGATTTTGCAAAAATTGATCCATGAGGGAGGTAGAGAGTAATGAATCTAACATAACCGCAAAATTCCCATATTTTTATATCGGGTGAGTGAGTGAGTGTGTGGTGTTTTAGTTCCCGTCGACAGCAAGGTCATTTGGGCCCGAAGTCAAGACTAAATGCTAAAAGCTACACAAATTAGGCTAAAAAGGTAAAATAAAATAAAATCACTCAACTATTAAAAGTACATAAAAAATCCCATCCCAAGACTAACAATTTAAAACCTCTAAAATTAACAAATTTAAAATATAGGTCATATATGTTTATAAAAACCAATTTTGGCAACAAACCGCAGTGCCTTTACCACGGCCACTGGGTCGTCCCCTAAAACTCCCAGCAAGTTAGTCCCGAAGCCTATTGACTGGCGAACGCGGGCGTACTGCGGGCAATCAAGCAATACGTGCCGCACCGTGAGGCGTACTGCACACGGAGCACACACAGGGGCCGGTTCTCCTCTTAACAGGTGGCCATGAGTCGCTCGTGTGTGCCCAATTCTCAGCCGGGTGAGTATCACCTCGGCCCGCCGGTTATCCCTACAGGAAGTTGGCCAGGGTTGTACGCTCTCCTTTATAGACCGGAGTTGTGTGCGTTCTAAAGCTGTCCAGGATTGCTGCCAAGCAGATAGGAGCTGGCGACGGAAAAAACGTTGCACATCCTGGTATGGCACCGTAGTTGTTAAACTCCGGGGCAAACGGCAAGCGGACTTAGCAGCCGCGTCCACCTCCTCGTTCCCGGAAATGCCCTAATGGCCTGGGTTCCAAGTAAAAACAAAATGGTATCCTAGACCGAGCATTTGCGAGATCTGGGCCTGTATTTTTAAAACAAGGGAGTGAGTGGCAGTGTGCTGTTGCAAAGCCTGAAGAGCACTTAGAGAGCCAGTGCAAACAATAAAAGAGCCAGGGGCTAACTTGCAAATAAAAAGGAGCAAATAGTAGATGGCATACAGCTCTGCTGAGAAGACCGAAGTGGAGTCCAGAAGTCGAAATTTATGAGCCTCACCGTTAATGAAGAACGCGCAAACCGTCGTGCTACCTAAGTGAGAACCGTCCGTAAAGACCGGAACATAGTTAGGGTAACGGCCCAGTAGTTCGGCAAAAAGTTGTTGGAACACCGAATGTGGAGTAGCGAGTCTAGAGTTGCTGGAAAGAGCGAGATCGAACCTCGCACGATCGAGTTGCCAAGCAGGATAAGGGCTGATGGACGACCTCTCCACGCGAGGCATTCGGAGGCCATGCGAATGTAGGAGATCCCGAAATCTTATTCCCATGGGGCGTGTCCGAGAACCAGGGCGCATATAACAGTGGACTAAATCTGGACACAGAACTGGTTTGAAAGAAGGATGATTGGGGTAACTTGCCAACTTCGAGACGTACGAGCAGAGTAACAGCGAGCGACGAATATGGAGTGGAGGTTCGCCTGAGTCTGCATACAGGCAGTCGACTCGACTGGTGCGGAAAGCTCCTGTGGCAAGGCGGATACCAGTATGACACCCATATTTTTATATCAAATAGTTTTCCTAATATACATAAATAAAACACTATTATGTTATAACTATGCATCAGCACGTAAGCGTTGTAATAGATATCATTATTGGTTGGCATATATGCGTGTACGTATATTTGTAATTACTCAGAACTGAAACGTCAACGTTTGACATTACGTGATAAAAGAATTACTTTGAATAAGCCTAGGTGTTTGTTAAATTTGAGCGAGAACAAACAATATACTTCCTGTTGGCTTGCAGAATGGTACATCGGTAGAACGTGACTTGTCACATTATATGTTTGTTTATGAATCGTACGTAATTTACTCTAGAGTGTTCAAAGCAATATTATTCAGGTGTTCTTTCATTTAAAATCCAGGGAAAGTGTATCAGCTCGATCAGCTTGCAATTGAAATGAGATACGAGGTATTACAAACCACCTTCCTCTTTACCACTGCCAGAACAATCCCACTGTTAGAACCCATCGCGCACAAACACGTCTCATGTGTAATGTTACTGTCAGAAACGTGTGGGTGGCACCCAGTGAAACGTTCAGTATTTCAGAAAGTGGTCTTAAGGTAATTCGTCGATCCTCTCTCACAATGACAGCAGCAGTGTTGATGTTTTCTTCCGTAAGAGCAGTAACTGGAACACTGGGTCCACCTTCCTTTGAAATTGATTGTCTCCCCTCTTTAAAGATTTTAAACCGCCTTCGAGCTGTGCTGTAGGGAAGAACAGAGTCGCCATATGCCTCCTGTAACATTGTATAGGCCTCAACTGAAGATTTGTTGAGACGAAAGCAGAATTTCAAAGCCGCACATTATGCGTCGCATGTTACCTCCATTAGAGCGGTAGGCGATACTGAACATGTCTGAACTTGCCTGGTTCTCACAGGCGGGAACCAGGAGTACCAACAATGAAACTACTACGGCGTGTTTGTTTCACATTAAGCTAACAGAATATAATAAGATTGAATTACAGTGCGAAACATTACGACTGTAAAAAAATTGCTATCATTCTTTATTGAGTAGGAACACAACTGTAACAAGCAAGAACTTCCGTTTGCGAGATACTGCAAAGTTAGACGTTTCTTTGTCAGTATATTTTTTTCCGTAGTGGTTTATTTTAACAGCCATTTCAATATTAAACTTAGTTTCAATCCGCGCTTCCTGTAGATCCGTTTCTCCATTACTGTTAAAGCTCTTCCGGCAGGACATGAATCTAAACCGTTAGCCATTAAAGCATTTCCGCGCTCGCTGAAAACAGAAATTTGCACTGGCGAGATGCTTGCTTTCATTTAAAAACCTTTTGTTAAGTGGCACGCCTGCATGATTCTTTAACGGCGCTGATTTTATCGTCAGTGGGCTGCCAACCATGAAGTGTGCGAGGACCAAACAAGCTCAATGTTTATATCTGTAGTAAATATCACGATCCTGCTACTTAGGGTAACACATTTTATATTTCACATACTTTTAGAACAAGTATCACTCAATTATCTTTACTGCCAAATCAGCTCCACTTTTCTCGTCATCTCCACGCATAACAAACTTATTTATTATGTTTATGTAGTTTATTCCTACAAGCACATCAATTGAGGCGGTCAGAAGCAGAAGTTGCTAAGTCACTGTTTCAAAGTTGTGCAGGAGGGTAGCTCAGTTTTCAAAAGTAATTTTAAATACCAAAATAGTAATATAAATGAAAGAATTTTGCGTGATGGGTCCGTTTGGAGTTACACAGTATTGTGCTGAAGTGTTTCTCACGGTTTGACATATGTAGCATATTTGACAGGATATTTAATTATTTCGACTTAACAAGTTTTAATTTAAAATGGATGAAAATTTGTTAGGTCACTTGACTTAGGATCTTGTGATTCTTAATGTTAAGAGCTTTTCTATTATACAATATTATAATATGTAGCTATGGATAAACTATTACTTTATTGTCACCAATACATTTCTACTATGGGCTAATCCAGTTTGCACTTCATGGATTGACATACAACATTGTCATCAAACCATCACCCCATCTCTACTACATCATCTTCTACATCACTTCCCTATGTCATTGTGTCATAAAATGTGGTAGCTTCTGGCAGAGTGACATGTTCCAGTACTGAACAAACATCGTAATATTTTGCCTTCTTAATCTTCCGAAGCCTATCTGGAGTGTTTTCGTACTATCACATGTCTTGTTTAAGGCTTGTAACCTCATTACTCTCCTCAAAAGAGACTGGGGACGATAAAGTGAGGAAGACATTGTGTGACGAACTCCTGGTACACATCCTCTTTGGAAATACAAACCCCGGATTAAAGTGAATTCAGGAATACTTCTTACAAGGACATGGTCGAGGGCAATTTTCAAGTCAAAAACTTCAACAACTGGAGTGTCATCATGTTCCCTGTTATCGGTCAGTGGACGTCTGACATGGACAACATCAATGAGCTTCTTCTGTAGTGAATCTTTAATCAGTTTCACTCATGTGTAAGGGACTACGACTTTATTCATTGATCGTTTCTTCTTCTCAATATTGCCAGAAATCCTGTCAATAGGCATGAAAGATTGCCCTGGTATTCAGAAGTATAGATAAATTTCCTGAAAATGCACTCGAGGAATGTCTAATGTCTAAATGTCTAATCTAAAATGTATCAACAGCTGATATCAAAGAGCTTGGGTGGCACAATGTAGTTGCACCACCAAACGGCTAATGCGGCAACTACTTGACTTAACAACTTTTATTTCTAAAATTGATGTCCATTCAATATGCCAGAGTCATAATATGTTTGACCTAACATCTTCTGATCCGCACAACTTTCACCACTATTACAGAACGGGTATTCAAATTGTTTATCGTGTATTTTACTGGATTTCTCAAAAACATTGACCTAACAACTTCTGAATCTGAGTGATTTAATTATTGTACCAGTATATTCAACATCAGTACGAGAAATGAATATCACTGAACGCTATGAACAAATACTTTTTTCCAAATTATTAGTAATTCCTTTCGGTTTGCATACCCTTGTCATTAGCCATCTTTTTCTGTGGCCTTACAATTGTGGCCTTACTCCTCTGGTGTTGTAGCTTGACATTTCTGCTAGAACGGCCACGTGGCAATTCTACAAGTAGTGTTTACTACCAGGAACATCTTGTGTTATCTCTTATCAGCATCCTAATTCCATTAATTAATTATATGCATGTAATTCAACACTTAAATTACCTTAACTACTGATATTTTCATTTAAAAAATCAACCTTGACTCCACATACTTTGGCATAGGGAAATTACAAGTAATCAGTTATCTATTGAATTTATTTTATGGAATCATTTTCTTATAAGAGTTTTAATCTTACGAATTAAAAATATCAGTACCAACCAGTTCTTAATCCAATCTAATATCAGAGGTATTAAGCATTATTTGTTAAGTTTTCTTGGATTATATTTGTATAAACTGCATTCACAATACTTTAAATTGTTACATTTATTCTTAAAATCAGCTGACTCAATGAAATACCATTTAAAAAATAAAATAGCAGAATATTAAATGAAATCCTGAATAAAAGTTACTTTGTAGATATATATTATCCTGCAACTTTTGTGGTTCCTGGATTCAATGCATCTTAGATTTTCTGTGCATTATTGTATTTGCAAATTAAATAGATATTTCCGAAGTTCGCTCTGAAGAAAGTTTGTCTCGTGTGCTTTATTAAATATCTGCGGCCGTATGTTGCGCAAATCTGTGGATGCAGGTTTGTCAGTGCACGTCATTGGAACTCGCCGAAGAGAAAACAAGAGGGTAAAGTCGGAGCTGTTGACGCTAATGAAGAGGAATGACGAGGCCGCAGGAAAGTCTTTTAACCCCCGAAAACCTCCCACACACCCCCAACCCTTTCCCTGTTAACACCAGCAACTGAGGTAGTGTTGATAAATGGCGATTTACTGAATGCTTCAGGGCAAATGGTTGTGCGCCTGGCGAATTCTCAATTGGTGCACTGCAAATCACTTTCCTACTTATGAGAATATACTCCCCCATTTCAGTTGTGGGGAGATACACATCTTCTTTGTGAATACCAAGATGTCAGGTGTGTACCACATTATATTCATGATTTTTCAAAACTCAAAAGGAAATTGCAACAGCAACATCTCTTTATCCTTCAATTTCTGTTCTGAATTATCATAAATTGAACATAATTTTCAGAAGGAATGGAGCAATAGACACACAGTTTACATTTGTTTGAGGAGCGGAGATATATCCGATTTTCAATAAGAAAGTAATATTTTCTGAAAAAATCGATAGTACGTAGCTACCTGGAAATAGCCGAACGGGATGGCTCATGCGGTTTCGTCTGTGGCCCATATTCCGGTGGCTTGGGTTCGATTCCGGTGGCTGACCAACCTGACCCATGGGTTTTTCCTGGGTTTTCCCGGATCGCTAGACAAATGCTGGGTAGGTTAATTATATCTCCCGAATTTCCTGTCCCTCAATTTCATATCCATTATCATTTCACATCATCCCTCATCTGGTGGTCTGTTTCAGGGTAGAAGTGTTGGCGGGTGTTTCGGCGGTGCATGGCGGGATCATATGCTCTGAGGAAAAGTACTTCCTCCTCCGGTAGGTCGGTTGCCGGTCTTCACTCCTCTGCTGGGTCCATTTCAGTATCGCCAGCCAGGGACCTTTAGGACTCGGTTGCTGGGGTCGTTGCCGTCCCGCTGTAGGGGAGCGAGTTCGTTGTTCTGGCCTGTCGGGGGAAGTCTCTATCCAAGTAAACTGTAGGGACCCTGCCCTCTGTACTGCCGTGGCTCCTTTGGTCTGCCGCCCTTTGTCTCCTTCACCTCATCCTTCCTCCCGGGGTGCCCCACTTGGGGCCACAGGAACAATGGGCCCAGCATGGTGGCGTACGTACCATGTCCCCACCGTAATGAACTCCTAATCCTACCTGGAAACAGCTTTGATTGGAATAACTTTTCAAGCTTAAATTTCTTCCTATATTTAAAGCAGTACCACTTTACGCAAAATTGGGTGAAACAAATTAATTTTTTGAATCTCTCACAGTAAGGCAATTTCATACACAGTATAAAATCCAAGACTATTTTGTACATGATGCTAAATTAGAGTACCCTATTTGTTCACTTCTTAGTGGTATGGTTAACCATGTACAGAAAGCCAGTACATACTAAGTTTCCTCTGGTGTCGTCATACTTGCTTCTTATTCTTCTTATGCTACATTCCTTGCTGATCCGCCATTTTAATCTTAAATATTTACCAAAGGTGAATAAAATAGATCATTTTTTCAAATGTTTTGGAGTACACCGCAGCATAGATTATTTCAAGTAGTGAAACATTATATTTTGCAGCTCAGCCAATTCTTGTTAGAAGCTGATTTTAACCCATCACTACCAACATTATTGTCACACATATCATCACCTCAATTATTAAACATATACACAGTGTTCATGTTATTCGTTATTTCCCGCCCTCCTATTGAGCAAGAATGACGTCATAGTTGACTGGTGAGTCTATCTTGAAATCATAGTGCCCTCTACGGAGAAGAAGCTGTATATTTTGTGGATCAGTAAGCAAATTACAGCGGTTGCGCTGGTAACTTATACAACTAGCTTCCCCTGGATACGAACACAGAGCACTGCGTCTTCATGGTTGAATGCTACTTTCGTACTGGCATTAAAATTGGTGTGAAATATAAATATAGTTTAAACAGCTGCATAGAGGAGTTTATGTAACACTATCCAGCATTCAGACCAGTCCATCGGAGCGTAATGTCAAAAGTGTCCAGGTAACGTCAAATTGACATACTTTTGTTTGTAACATAAACGTCTTACGTTTTATCAGTATACGATATAAACTTTTTGTCATTCTCAAACTCAATTAAAATGTCTATTAATGTTTGTATCCTTATGTATTTTAAAACCAATAGGTGCATCAAACATTTCCAAGCTCGGGACGTAATTCCAGTTTTCCAAATAACAATTATCACTATTGATGAAGAAGTACTTATCTATAAATTGGATGTTTAACTTATTGGTTAGACTACATGTGTATCACTTAGACACACCTTTCATTTGCTCTAAGGGGGAAACAGACAGATTCAAAGTCAGACAAGTTTTCGCTCCTATCGCGGAAGCCTTTGCTCTTGCGAGAGGTCTCTTTTTCACGGTGCCTTCGCCATCTTCATGAATTTCAGATTAATTCAAGAGTCGTTGATGATTTCGGGATCGTTAAGAACAAATCCATTTGTGTTTACGGCGCTTCGTTTCGGGCCCAGTTTACGACACACTTGTGAAGATTTAATTTGGAAGACGAGAGATAGAGAAATGATTTTGCAAGAATTTCATTTGGTGGCACTCTTCCTTCACTTGCTGCGCAATTATTCTGCTCCGTCATTACTGGAAATGCTTCAACTTAATTACGACTGATGATCTAGCGTTAACTACCAGAGAACGGTTCCTGTCACATCGCCAAGTGGATCGAGCTTTTTGATGCAACATTTTTTAGAATCGAACAAGTGATTAATCGGTTTCGTGTCATTAGTTTGCACATGTTTCGACATGAGGGGATGATTGGGGAGGGGGGGGCAGGCCGAGGGATTGATTAAACCTATATATGATATTTAAAACTTCACAAATGACAGACCATAAACAAACGGATCAACCTTTCAACATGCCAAACGTTTGACAGAATCAATAAACCGAACATAAAAACAGAGAGGGATTACCAATACGCTTTGGTTGCATCATGCTTCAATAATATTCCCACAAGTATGTGTGATTAATGAAGCATTTCAAGTCTCGACACTATTAACATGACTTTGATGCGAATATGTCGCTTTTGGCTATGGTTATTAATATGTATTCACTAATATAGCAAAAGATCTGACTTTCTGTTACAAACGTTAATAAAATTCTACCCATGTAACCATTGGCACTAGTTTACCTAAATATTGTGACTTTGTGTGTTCGTAGAATTAAAAGTCCAATTTGCAGATATTACAAATGTTCTTTATTTACGTAGAAATACCTCTGTTCAATTCTCACGTAACAACATTACGTCACATACAAACCACAATCTACCAAGGTCGATGACAATAACAAACAACTCTCGTTACAACAACACTCTACAGCTGTTTACTGCTTACGACTCTCGCGACTGACTCTTGGCGAGTTGTCGCCTTCTTAAATACCTCATTGATAAATTATAGATACTTCCGGGGCAAAAAAGAAACCGAATAATCGCTATCAACCAAGACGTCACCAGAAATTTCCATTTATCTCAGTTTGTTTTTTTCGGCAGACCTTTATCTCGCGCTATCGTTAACTGCTTATGCAAGCTCTTTATTACCGCGAAACACTATCCGTCTTTTATCTATTCGCGCCGAAACTTTTATGCCCGTTGCCGCGACAATATTACTGGAACAAATATAGGAATATAGGCTTCAGTGTCCTGAAGATTCTTTTAATAAGGGTTTATTTATAGTCACCTAACCACAAGGGCTTTTAGCGACTTTTACAATTACAATTACAGTTTACAGAACAAACTTAAGAAATATTACAACAATAATTACAGCAGAATTAACAATAAGAACGAAACAGCATTCGATTTTACGGTATGAAAAATAAACTTGATAGCTAAATCCTAGTTACAGAAGAATTAATAAAAAGAATCTACCATGATTAAGAATAACAAACTATGATAAACACAATAATACAGCAATAATTACAGCAGATTTAATAACAATCATGAATCAAGTAAAGTGGGAGTTAAGCACAGTATCACAGCTATATTTACCGCAGAATTACCATTGTGTGTATATCTTGCGTTAAGAGTAAAAAGTTGTGATTCATATTAGAATTTATTATTACAATAGTCTGTATAACGAAATCTATTTTATAAACTGTAATATCCTTGGCACCATGCTGGTTTCATTGAGAGCTGTAGAATCTTCCGGAATTTGGTTCTTCTGTTTCCATCTGTGGTACACAGGAAAGCTTGAGATGATGTGGGTGGTTGATAATCTTGTTTGGCATATATCACAGCTCAGAGGAAGTTCTTTGGAGAGCAGGAAGGTGTGTGTGAGTGCTGTGAGTAATTCTAATCCTGGTGACAGCGGTCTGATGTTGACGTATTAGACTTTTAAGAGAGATTTTCCTTTAAGGTTAGATAATATATCATGAAGCTTACTGACCACTGGTAAAGCCATTTGACTTTGGCCTTCCTGTCTATATATTTAATGTAATCTTGATGTGTTGTGGATACTGTTACCTTCTGTGGATGTTTAGTGGCTTCACGTGCCTCCGAATCAGCTTTCTCTTTGACTTCGATTTGTTTACACGAGAGTACACATGTTAGAATTACTTGTCTTCCTTTGCTTGCTGCTTTTGAGTATGTTAATATTGCTCCTTGACCTACAGCGTTTGCACTTGACTTTCTTTGTATGGCTAATAGTGCACTCAGTGAATCGGTAAATATGATAAAATTATTAGACTCGGTTTCTCCTGAGGTTTTGTTCCCGTTCTTGTACAGCAATTTCTCATGGCCTATCCTACAGAACGAGTTTGAAACGATTATCCCCAGAGAACGTGTAGGACAATAGTATATACTTTTCTCCACGCTATTTTAATCCAAAACAGGGTCTAAAGAAAATATATTCACTTCCATGAATTACGTGATAGTCTACCAAACTGTGAGATAGTTTCTGTTCATAATGCTACAGTCTTTAGCTCACCTTTTCGTTTCACCCTCTTTGTAGTACGTTGAATCAACCATTTCCCTATCTGTTGTCATTTCCTTAGTTCCCTCTATTTCTTCATTCTATTTGATCTTTCTTTCATTCTACTGCCGAAAATATCTCAATCTCTGAACCTTATATTTTCGTTTTTAGTTATTACTTTCGCTTTCAAGTAATGAATTTTCTGTGATTTTTAATTCTGCTAAGTCTTTTTCAGTTTCTGTAAACCAGTTAGGTTTTGTTTTACGGTTACGGAAGAAATCAAAGTTTTGTTTAGTTAATCTGCTAGAGTTCATTCTGAGAAGATGTCCATAAAATTTAGCTTCTCAATATGACCCTTGAAATTCATGTTGAGTGTTTCTGATGCTTCTTGTTTAATCACTGTTTGATAATGCTTAATTTTGGATCTACATGATAGCGATTTCTTGTTATAAGTATATTTTGTTAGTTGAAAAGCTAGTTCAAGTTTATTTTTTTCTGTATACCATTGCTTTATTTTTCTTAGTATTCCAGCTAATTCATTCAAGATCTATTTTACCTGCTTGTTTTTCTAGTTCAAGGATTTGCTCCCTTGCTTCATCCATTGTTTCAGCAAACAAAGCCATATCATCCTCAAAAGCACTACAATTTATTTTAAAATTTCTCTTTTAGCATCCCAGTCTTATTCTACCTTTTATGCTTTTCTTTCACTCTCTGACTGCTTTCCCAAGCACAGAGTTAAACAACAACGGTGAGAGTCCATTCCCCTGTCGTACCCCCGATTTTATTTCAAATTGATCTGATTGTTCACCCAAAAATTTAACTTCCGGAAAAGTATTTGTGATAGTTGCTTTTATGATATTAGTTGTTTTCTTAAAGTTTGACATCATGTGTTTCCAAAGTTATTTCTGGAGTGTCCCAAAGGTCACTAAGAATACAACTAAGATTGTAAATCTTGCGGCTCGTTCTTCCGCTCTCTCCGCCTACGGGAATCTAGAATTCCTCTTCCGCCTTGAAACCGTTGACCGGGTTTCACCTAGTAACGCTAGGCAGGGGTCCCTACAGGGTACTATCACACGGAGCTACATGAAGCCATCGGTTTTTTACGAGGTGTTACTCCTCCCCCTCCTCCTTCCTCATCACTTGCCAGATGAGGCCCCGGACTTGGCACCAGTTCACCTTCGTTTTTTTTTTTTAATTTACGTCCTCCAACGTTGAGTCATATCGGACGAAGAATGAAATTGGTGAAATGATGCTCAAATGAGTTCGGGATCCATGGAGCTTCGCGTTACCCGAAAATCGTATTCCAAGATAAGGGAAAACCCCGCACAAATGTTATACAGGTAATTCACCCTGACCGAGATTCGAACTCGGGACCTTTTGAAGGTGAGGTAGACATGCCGCCATCTACGCTATCGAGGCGGGCTCTCACCCTCGTTCTGAAGTGTTTCCAAATACGAGGGCTATCCAGAAAGTAGATTACGTTTTCGTCTGTTTCCGCTAGGGGCGGGGCTAGCGCGGCCATCTTGGGGTCAGAGCGTTGCGCAGCTCAGTCGGCATCTAGCCGTGCTAGCGAGAGGTTCGTGCTGTGCTCCGTTCAGATACTGTGACGGTTTGAAATGTCTGTGTTAATTGAAAATCCCGCGAGCTGCGAGGTGCGTGCAGTAATAAGGTTTCTGACTGCAAAAAACTGTAAACCGATAGAAATCTATCGGCAGCTTTGTGAAGTGTATGGGGACAACATTATCACTGAAGGTGGAGTGCGTCAGTGGGTCATCAGATTTAAAAATGGCCGAACCAATGTTCACGACGAAGATCGAAGTGGGAGACCCAGCATAGTGACTGCCAAACTTGTCAAAAAAGTCGATGCTTAAGTCCGTGAAAATCGAAGGTTCACAATAACGGAACTTTCTTTGAGTTTTCCACAAATTTCGCGAAGTTTGTTGCACGAAATCATCAGCGAAAAGCTTGGTTACCACAAGTTTGTGCAAGATGGATTCCAAAAATCTTGACAGAGGACCACAAAAATCAGCGAATGGCTGCAGCGTTGAACTTTTTGGACGTTTACCATAAGGATGGTGACTCTTTACTCGATCGCATCGTTACTGGTGACGAAACATGGGTGAAACACGTGAACTGTGAAACGAAATTGCAATCAATGCAGTGGGGGCACACAAGTTCTCCCCAAAAACCCAAGAAATGCATGCAAACAATGTCGGCAAGGAAGATGATGGCGACTGTTTTTTGGGACAGAAAAGGTGTGATTTTGGTGGACTTCCTGGAAAGAGGCACTACAATAAACTCTCAAAGGTATTGCCAAGCTCTCCAAAAACTCAGTAGAGCCATTCAAAACAAGCGCAGAGGAATGTTGAGCTCTATGATCTTGTTGATTCACGACAACGCCCGGCCCCACACGGCAAATGTCACTCGTGAAGTTCTTGAATCTTTTAAGTGGGAGTTGTTTCCTCATCCGCCGTACAGTCCCGACCTGGCACCGAGCGACTTCCACCTATTCCCAGCAATGAAGAAGTGGCTGGCTATGCAGCGTTTTGATGACGACGCACAGCTGCAAGAAGAGGTAACGAAGTGGCTGAAGGCGCAGGCGGCCGAATTTTTCGACGAAGGAATTTCCAAGCTCGTACATAGCTACGATAAATGCCTTAATTTGAATGGTGACTATGTCGAAAAGTAGTATTTGAGTGTGGCTTTCATCTGTATATAATAAAATTTGTTTCCTATACTTTGTTTACTTTTTATTCCAAAACATAATCTACTTTCTGGATAGCCCTCGTAATATGGAAGATGTTAGAAACCTAGATTTTTCAGCAAACTCAGTGAAAAAAAATCTATGTTTCTGTCATGTTCCATATTATTAAGCACTATACTTGCTTTCGCTGAACCCTGTACATTCTCGAGTTGAAATTAATATATTGTAAACTCTATTTACTCATTATATTCTGCAATTTAAAACGCCTATGTTACGTATACGAGTATATTTTATTAAACAATTCCTGCTAACACATAGATACAGTTATTTATTCAGAAAACAAACGAAGTAAATTACGTTTGATTTGTTATAGCCCAGCGTTCCAATGTTCCTGCAAACATTTGTTATTGGAATTTCAATATTTAATTACATACATGTTCATAACAGAGTTCAACTTTAGAAGTTCCCCATTATTACACAGACAAATATTGATAAGAAAATATATATTAACTGTTAATTAAGTGACATTGCTTTATTACGTTCCTTGTTTGAGAATAAAGAATTTGAAAACATTCCTCTTAAGGTTATGTATGACTGAAACTTCAAGAACATTTTCAAAAAAATCCTTTTCCTCTTTTTAGTTTATGAAATGGTGTAAGCCATCCTGAATACAAAGAATGCTCAGATAACATCCACAACCAATTTTTAAATGCTCTAACCTGGTTTGAATGCTAGTGTTAGGCATGAATTCTAATTCTTTATCCTTGGTTTTTTGCTATTGAAATTTTCAGCATTTTTCATCATTTGAAATGCTCCTTCGTAGCAGTTTTAGTGTTAGACTAACGAAATTGCTACATACGTTCATAGAGACACAGTAAATATAAATTGCCCTGGGTTTTATTGTTAGATACATTTAACCACACTTTCTTTACTTCAAAACACAATTTTTGGGCAAAAAAGACATCCATAGCTTAAAATTTCTGGAGCCTAAAGTTATTGAGACTCAGAAACCTAGGGCAATTTGGAAAAAACGGATATAGTGGGAATCTCTTGTTAAAATATTAGACCAAAATTTAAGTTATTTTGTCGCAAGAGACTTTTTAGGTGACGCAACCAAAAATACATAAACTTGTCCATATTGTGAATTTGTGGGTTCGTAGTATTAAAAGTCTAAATTGCGAAAATTCTGGATGTTCTTTATTTCCGTAGTAATACACTCTTCAATTCTCACGTAACAACATTACGTCACATACACAACACAATCTACCAAGGTCGATGACAATAGAAAACAGCGTTCAGTTTACAACATCAGCTCTCGTTACAACACTTTCAGCTGTTCTCTGTTTACCTCTCCCGACTCACTCTCGTTTTACAACTGCCCGCTGGCGTGTCACAATCTCTTGTATATCTCATTCATAAATTCGAGAGATTTCAGGAACAGTAAAGAAACCGAAAATTCTATCACCTTCCATAAACGTAACTTAATCTATGCTGGCAAGTCCTTTACCTCCTTGATACACTACCCGTCTGTTATTTATCGGCGTTATCGTTACTTTAGAGCTCTTTGTGTAAGCTAGCCGCTTGATAACATTTGGGTTGTATATTTGCATTAAGCTACATCTGTGGTATAAATCTTAAAAAGCTAGCGTTATTAGTTCAGGATTTCAAATGTTCAGTCATAGATATCCTTGAAACTACAAAGGTAAATATACTCTTTATATTTGTTGTTTTCCATGAAGAGCATTTTACACATCAATTTCAAATCTGGAGTCCCTCTCAGTTAACTTAAAAATATTTATGTCATCTCGCATTAAGTAATCATCAACTGAAGTTGAAGGAAAGGTCACGATCAACAAGATCCAGAAGTATATAGACAAATATAGAACACAAACGTGTGTGGAGATGTTGCCATGTCTCTAACAAATGCTTTTCTAAAAAGGGGACGAAAAGGATAATTACTTCACTATCACTAGCAAAAGGACTAAATAAGTCGGCCACTAATATAGTAAGTCATCGAGACGAGAAGTTCCTGATCACCTAAGAAATCCAGAGCTCCGGTTTAGGACAACATTCTCATGAAAATAAACTATAGTATTTTGCTAACCAGCTACCAAGGAAAGTCACAGAAAACTGTAATTATAATGTGTTGTTGTTGTTGTTTTCGTAATTTACGTCCTCCAACGTTAAGTCATATCGGACGATGAATGGAATGGATGAAATGATGCTCAAATGGGTCCGGGGTCCATGAAGCTTAAAGTTACCCAACTTATATGTTAAGGGAAAACCCCGGAGAAACCTTATCCAGGTAACTCACCCTGACCGAGATTTGAACTCGGGACCTCTTGAACGTGAGGCAGACATGCTACCACCACGCTATCGAGGCGGGCAATTATAATGTGCAATTGCATAATGTGCAATTATGTTATTGCATGTGCAATATCTGCAGCACCCAAGAAACTTCTTGAAAGATTTGAGTTTTGCAACAAGACTAAATATGGAGTGGATGTGATTGATGAGATGGCACGATTGTATTCCGTTCATGATGGTACCTACAGATGGCCGATTCGTGTTTTTACAACATATTGGACCTAGCTGCTATCATTGTTGGGATAGTGTTTCGAGAAGTAACTGGCAAGAAGCTCAGAGCAATTAGGCTAAGAGAAGCCTTCTTGGGAACTAGACAACCTTCTATACAGACTACTCCAACCCCTAATCGCCGACGATAGTGTCAAGTACAACATAACTGCAGACAGAACAGTATGTGGAAAATGCACACTAGAAGTTAGAAAAGTTCTTACGCGTGTAAAATGCAAACTATGAGGGAATATTCAAGAAAGTGAAAGGATCTGCAAGTATTAAGAGTGCTGTCGTAATGTAATAGGTCTAATAATATAAAGATTGTATTTGATTATTACTTGAGTTCTCACGTTTATAATCCCAAATATGCTTAGCTGTACTATTACACTATATTCCGCCTTTCTGAGAATTTCAGCTACTTTGTCTTTTTATTTGAATAAGCATACCGTTGGAAAATACAGAGAAGTAAGGCACATGTAAAAACAGTACAGGTTCGTTGTACGGACCTTTAATGAAAAAGTGAACGGTCAAAAATGACCTCTACCGTAGTAAACGGTAGCTAGGGAGCGCCGGGGTTCTTGTGTTAATTTTTAGTATTAGTTGAATCCATAGCTCTGATCACGTTATTACATTATATGGGAAACTTCAACTTATCTCCCTCATTGCCTCTTCTTGTTCTACTCTTCCACTCTCCATTTTGTGTCCATGTTACAATACTCACCCTTCATTTTTCTTCTTTTCCATCATGTTCTCCGTTGCTCTCACAGCAATAAACTCTGTAATTAAGATGTTTAGATAAGCGGAAATAAAATGTCTGCTCTTCGGTCGTTAATAAAGACCGAAGTATAAGTACCATGCGTTCGGTTTATAGCTAGGCCGCAGCTCGCTTATGTGCATATTTGGCTTTCATTGTAGTGACCTCGGTGTTTTTCAGCGCACTAGCATCTACGAATGAATCACTCAACGTTATGTTTATCATCTAGCTTATAGTGCATCAATTCCTGAACTTATTTCGGGCTGTAAAGACTTTATTATGCATCTGCAAAGTGAAATATCTATGTTGTATATCAATAACTTTATAGTATCCTTATTATTGTTGCTGTTCTTCACTTGTTTGTCCACTGAAATGCCTAGGGTAAGGTGCCCTAATGTGGAATACGTGCCTAATGTGAAATACCTAAGTTCTCACTCTGTATGAAAGTGACATTTATTGGGAAAGAGTGCAACTGCTACCGCAGGAACGCTAGTGTAGAAGGCAGTGCTCTTTGTTCCTTGCTAAGGTTCAGTGGCCTTTCTGTGTCACCATAAAGTTTTGCCCAAGTTTTGAGTTTTTCTGACTTGGCGATTGAATGGGCAGTGCAGCTGGATAAAGTAAGTATAATTAACATTTACTTTTTATATTTTGATATATGAATCATAGTGGGAATAACCTGAATAATTTACTAAAAGGTTGCTATAACTGGCTCATGTGCTGAATGGTTAAAACAAAATGGCGAAAATGTTCCTAATGTGGAATACCGCATTGATCTCAATGTTGAATATTCCATATTGGGAACACCTTTATATGGTAATAATTGTTATAATGCTTTTGCACATAGAAGCCAAAATAGTTAAATAGTATTAATTTCATTAGCTTCAGTTAGTGGTCAGGATGCATAAATGAGATGTAAACATTTATCACTTCGAAATTCGCTCAGAATAAACTTGTAGTTTTATTTTATTACTTTATTTCTTTTCTTCTGCTCTAACTTAAATATTTCAAAACCATTTCTACCAAAATTGTTTGATATTCCATTTGCTCATATGTTGTTTAGAGTATTCCATATTAGGATCACTATGTGCCCAATAGGAAACAAGTGTGCATTTCTAGAATATGTTTTGTTATGATTAACTTTACAGACTGTCTGCTTTGTGTTTTGAATACTATGTTCCTAAGTTAGCGAGGAATTGTTTTATCAGTTATCAGATTTATATATCAAATTTAAGGGCAATAAATTAAGTACATATAAAAAGTATTCCATATTAGGTCACCTTACTATACCAAAAACTCTGCTGGAACAAAGAATTTTTTACGATATGAATCCAAAATCACGCAGATAATTTCAGACAACATTTTGTGGTAAGCCGGTGGCAGTTAGAATTTATATGTATAGTTATAAGCTTAGGACAACCACATTGCCTAAGAACGAAAAAAAGTAAAATTACAAGTTATACCGAAGGATACAATTTGACGAAATTGCGTGCACCATTTGAACAATCTCCAAAGAAATATATAGATAATTTAAAATTATTGGCAGCTCTGCCTGCAATTGGCGCTATCAGCGGTAAATCATGTAAACTGATAACTAGGTGGCGGATTTTGCCCTATTTGCCTATTTTATTCCTTTGTTCAGAAACGTAGGCTTTTAAGTTATAAGCACGTTTCCTACAATTATTAGCCTAATTTTTTACTTTTATAGTGCCTATAAATGCCTATTTCATACCTTTGTGCCTATTCTGCTTATTAGTACCTAAAACTGCCCTTTCAGCCAATTTCTACTACTTGTAATTTGTGGCAACAGCTTTTGCATTTGTTAGTTTCAACGTGAAGTTTTCGGGAAAGAGAAATTTCTTACTGCTGCACATTGGATATACAAAAAGGGGTTTATTAAGGAGACACGTCAGTGCAAATTGGCCCAACACTTACAACAATACCAAATTTAGCTTTTGTGCCTTAAAATTATTATAGACATAGCTAAATTAAAGTTTTTAAAGTTTAAAGATTTTTCTAGTGGCACTACAGAAAACGTCACATGACTATTTAAATAACCCTACATCTGTATCGTAGCTGCTATTACGTAATTTTAACCTCAGATGTCTCAGATTCTATATTTTCTACATTTTCCTAACTTCAAAATGTTCCACAGGATGCAGTTTTCTATTAATCTGTATGAAATTCTAAACATTCCTGTAAGGACAACTACATATTAAGTATACCCATTTACATTTATTGTGTTTTTGTTATTTGTATTCAAAAGAATTATAATGCTTCCTTCTTACTGAAAACGCTTAGGAAAATAAAAATTGTTAAATAGGTATGATTATTTTTTTCCTTCGTTGCTATGGCGAAGACAAATACACTCCTGGAAATGGAAATAAGAACACATTGACGCCGGTGTGTCAGACCCATCATACTTGCTCCGGACACGGCGAGAGGGCTGTACAAGCAATGATCACACGTACGGCACAGCGGGCACACCAGGAACCGCGGTGTTGGCCGTCGAATGGCGCTAGATGCGCAGCGTTTGGGCACCATCGCCGTCAGTGTCAGCCAGTTTTCCGTGGCATACGGAGCTCCATCGCAGTCTTTAACACTCGTAGCATGCCGCGTCAGCATGGACGTGAACCGTATGTGCAGTTGACGGACTTTGAGCGAGGGCGTATGGTGGGTATGCGGGAGGCCGGGTGGACGTACCGCCGAATTGCACAACACATGGGGCGTAAGGTCTCCACAGTATATCGATGTTGTCGCCAGTGGTCGGCGGAAGGTGCACGTGCCCGTCGACATGGGACCGGACAGCAGCGACGCACGGATGCACGCCAAGACCGTCGGATTTTGCGCGGTACCTTAGGGGACCGCACTGCCACTTCTCAGCAAATTAGGGACACTGTTGCTCCTGGGGCATCGGCGAGGACCATTCGCAACCGTCTCCATGAAGCTGGGATACGGTCCCGTGCACCGTTAGGCCGTCTTCCGCTCACGCCCCAACATCGTGCAGCCCGCCTCCAGTGGTGACGCGACAGGCGTGAATGGAGGGACGAATGGAGACGCGTCGTCTTCAGCAATGAGAGTCGCTTCGTCCTTGGTGCCAATGATGGTCGTATGCGTGTTTGGCGCCGTGCAGCTGAGCGCCACAATCAGGACTGCAAACGACAGAGGCACACAGGGCCAACACCCGGCATCATGGTGTGGGGAGCGATCTCCTACACTGGACGTACACTTCTGGTGATCGTCGAGGGGACACTGAATAGTTCACGGTACATCCAAACCGTCATCGAACCCATCGTTCTACCATTCCTAGACCGGCAAGGGAACTTGCTGTTCCAACAGGACAATGTACGTCTGCATGTATCCCGTGCCACCCAACGTGCTCTAGAAGGTGTAAGTCAACTACCCTGGACAGGAAGGTTTCCGGATCTGTCCCCCATTGAGCATGTTTGGGACTGGATGAAACGTCTTCTCACGCGGTCTGCACGTCCAGCACGAACGCTGGTCCAACTGAGGCGCCAGCTGGAAATGGCATGGCAAGCCGTTTCACAGGACTACATCCAGCATCTCTACGATCGTCTCCATGGGAGAATAGCAGCCTGCATTGCTGCGAAAGGTGGATATACACGGTACTAGTGCCGACATTGTGCATCCTCTCTTGCCTCTGTCTATGTGCCTATGGTTCTGTCAGTGTGAACATGTGATGTATCTGACCCCAGGAATGTGTCAATAAAGTTTCCCCTTCCTGGGACAATGAATTCACGGTGTTCTTATTTCAATTTCCAGGAGTGTATTTCACATAGGTACAGATCATTAATAGCGTAAAATGGATGCAGAAACTTGTACCCCAAGCATTAATTTTTAAAATTACAATATATGGGACATTTTGAAAATCGCCTGTAATTTAGATATAAACTGTTAATTCCTCATAAACTATTGTAACTAGAAAGCTGAAACTTGGTATTATTCCACTCTTGATCGATCACAAAAATAAATGATATAAATTTGAAACAAATATAACAAAAGCTTCAGATAGTTCAGTTGTCACCCTTAAGCAGCCCCCCCATCCGAAAACCCATTTGTTTTTTAGATAGTTTGGTTATACACTGAACATTTAGTTTTATCCATTGTTAGTAACAATACTTTAGTGTAATCGATATACTTTTGGGAGAGATATTTATTTTTATTCCTAATTCTGAAAAGTGGCCGATTAGTTTGGAACAAGTGTGCTGCTTTCTTCGTATATTTAGCATCATCATTGTCCAAAAGCCATTGGTCCCAACAAGAGAATGTTCCAATGGGCTTCATTGAGGATGGTTGAGGCGGCGGCGACGACGACGCCTGGATGTGATCACGGTCTGCTACAAAAAGAATGACATCAACAAAGCAGTTTATGTCATCTGCAACGCTCTTCGGATAACAGGTTTTCCAACAGGATGCGACTGGCATTCATTTTGGTCGTGTGTTCGATTCTCGACGGCGTTAAATCTGCTGAGCTTGCGATACAACCATACGATTCCCATTGTAAGAACATGATATAAAGTACGCCATTTAATCTAGAAAGCCGAATGAGCCAAATACCACCACCAAACACAAATACACCAGTCTGGATAAACTTCGACGTGACTCCCACTTTTCCCCCCGAGAGCTGTTTCGTACTGTTCAAACAGCTGCAACATTTTAGCTTAAACTTCAGTTTAATATGGTTCTGAAACCTACCTATCTTATACAGTATATAAGCAGCTTTGATGTACATAAATATTCCTTTAAAAATGCTGTATTCGCTGCGGTTCCTTTTCTCCTTACAGAGTTTCTTATTTTCCCCAAATAAGCCTACCTTTAGTTTTATTTTCATCAATTCAAACGTCCTTTGACCTTACGGGTCATAATGGAGGTTCAAATGAATTTTATTGGGGACCGCAAGTGTTGAGACTTCCCTACAAGGATAAAACCTACAGATAACTTTATCCTTACGGCTTGGCTTGGTTTCACACGACACTTTTCCTCCATGCATTAGATTTAATCAAACACTTACATTTCGTCGACGATATTGGACCCTAAGACAAGTTTCATAATTATTGCTGTCTCATTATCATTTCGCTTCTGCCTGCCTCGGTAGCGTAGATGGTAGCATGTCTGCCTCACGTTCAAGAGGTCTCGAGTTCGAATCTCGGTCAGAGTGAGTTAACTAGATAAGGTTTTTTCAGGGGTTCTCCCTTATCCTGAAAGACGATTCTCGGGTAACTCTAAGCTCCATGGACTCCGGACTCATTTGAGCATCATTTCATCCATTTCATTCATTCTCCCATATGACTTAACGTTGGAGGACGTAAGTTACACAAAAAATGTAAACTATAGTGCATATTATCATTTTATTCGCCGCTTATGTTTAACTGTTTCTAAAAATATCTTATATCTATATACAGATATTCGTCTGCAAAGTTGCTACATACATTAATTCAATGCTGAATTATTCATTTAAAAAACAATATTTAGGATACTGTATAAAATGCCTCTGAAGATGGAATATGCGTAGTGTTTATACGTCATTTCCGATTTAACTTATTGAACTCGAACGTAACTAATATATATATATATATATATATATATATATTTAATTGTAATGTTTAACTTTTCCAAAAATAAATGTTTTATATTCCACATAAGGGCTCCTGAAGGGGAATTTACAATATTTACTACTCATCTAAATTCACTTATATTTGGTAAAATTGAATATAGATTTTAATACCTTCACTTCGAATGTACGGAATGCACTATTTTAAGCCGAAAATGCCTTGGCGAAATTAAATATCCAATTGTCTCAGTTCCCTAATCCAGCGTGCACTATATACTATAGCTTCAGGGTTATATACCGAGGAAAGACAAGAAAAAATGGAAAAATAATGGAAAGAATAATAACTTTCTGGTATATGTGCTTGGCCAAAGAAGAAGGGAAAATTATGAAATTCTCACAAAAATGCACACAAATTAATGGAGTTAAGGTGAAACCTCCAATAAAATCTTGTCTCGGAAAATTTATTGAAATACTAAATTTAGAGGGGGAGGGAAAATGGCACTCACGAAATGTTCATTAATATACAAAGTAACCAAACGTTACCAACTCAGTTCTGCATTTTTCATAATGCTAATTCCACACAGCACAATAACTATAGATAGAGCAATTACTCATTCCCGTGGGTGACCTACGTCTGTGCTACGTCACAATATTTAACAATACTGATAAATCTGGAACAATATTTCAGATAATGCTGAATGTTATAACACAATACAAGTTCCAAAAGTAAAGACTGTCTTATTTCAGTGTAAATAATAATTAAAGTCTATTTAATAAATGCCTGAATATATATTTCGTGTAGAAGACTTTCATTTGGATGCGTAACTATGTCTTGTTCCGATAATGCAGATGTACAAAATGTAGCTCACGTTTATGTTCACATAACAAAAGTAAATATAATCTCTGTTGTATTTGTGAAACAAAACCGTAATTGATATTGAAAGTCTGAATATGTTCATGACAATTCTTCACTGCAATAACTTACAACAGGTGTCGCCATCTCTCCACAGCATTGCGTACTCGATAACCATCACTTCTCTCCTGGCGGTCAGTCAATGTAACTAAAAGGAAGTGTTGCGCTTTTCATCTGTTTACAACACCACGTTAATGATATAGTCACACAACTTTCTCAACTCAGTCTTATAGACATTCTTATTTTTGTATCTACTCCAGATTTAATGAAGTGTACACAGAAAATGTGTGATTACTCATTTTGTTGTAATTACCAGAGTGATACAGCAGAGCCAAGTGAAAGTTCAGGTTCGAGTACAAGAAAGGTTCGTATCCGAAACACTACTATTGGAATCTCCATATCGGCGACCCTGCTTTAGAGTTCGGATCAGACAGCCCTTTATTTGTTTATTTTATATTATTTATTCTTCCTTCTTTATTTATTTACTTATTTATTATTTATTTATTTACTTATTTCATTACTTATTTATGTACTTATGTATTTATTCATTCATTCACTCATTCATTCATTCATTCACTCATTCATTTATTTATTCATCTGTTTATTTATTTATTCATTCATTCGTTCTTCCGTTCGTTCGTTCATTCATATCGAACGTATTGAAGGTGTTAACTCGTATTCGTTGGGTTTTAATCATTAGATCACGTACACATTCGCACTCTCATTCATACTTCCAGACTCTGGGGAAGATGAGGAATTATCTTGGACGGAGAAAAATCCCCAACCTCACCACCAGGAATCGAACACGGGACCCCTCGTATACTCTCCAATAGTGAACATTCGACATATTCCATGTCGATGGGAGACATTCCTAGTCAACAGCTAGGGCAGTGGGATGTTCTAAACTGGAGGAAATGGCAAATTCAACTAACAGATGACCTGAAAGCGAGAACAAGGTACTAGATGCTACTTATCTTTTGCTCATTAGAAACAAAACTCCAATGCAAAGAAACTCATTTGCTTTCACCCAAATATCCTGATATTCATGAAACCTAGGTAGCTAGAAATAGAATTTATTCACCGCTCTACCGAATGACAGTCACGAAGAGAACGTCACAGAAGGTCCTACTTGGGTTTATCACTCGGATGATGCACCTAAACTGGGCAACATTGCTAGCGTACTGTTTGCCTTCAAATGCATCAAATAATGAGTTTCGCTAATTCCGTAAGTAAAAATATATAAGTTGGCAAAATAAAAGCAAAGGTACTAACGACTAGCAACTTGGAAATTAAGGTATTGATTAAATCTATCGTAAGCCTTTTTATCTCCTTTTTGTTGGCTAAACGTGAGACACTCAGTCGGAAAATAAGATGAAATTGAGAAAAGGAATGCCTTAATTGCGAGTTTGTCATTAATTAAAACAGCATTTGGCTCAACACATACTAATGACGCAAGAGGCATGTATAAACGTTAATGCAAGGCAAAAATATACTCGTTTTTGCATATTCCACCAAGCATCATGGAGACTTTGGTGGTAACTGAGGGGAACCTCGAAGAAAACTTTGCCGCAATTACTGTAATAAATGGCAAGAGACTGAACACAAGATATCACAATTACCTTCTACTGCAATCTGTCAGTGATTCAAAACAGTATCCTAAATTTCGACATGCTATCTGTACATAAATCGAGATTATACACGGTGTTCATTTTTATCTGTGATTTTACCAAGCAAAATTTGACATTATAAATAGCATCGCTGATAAAGCGAGTTTATATACGATTCCCCTAGCGGCTTGCGGTCCTATTTGATGTGCTGACAGCAAATTTGAGGCCTCGCTCTACCGGCAGGTAAAAGCACTATTTGAGAGGAGGGTTTGCACGCGTATTATAAAGGTGCGTAATTTCGCCTGGTGCGTTGATACGATAACTGCTTTTAAATATATATATATTGCAATGCAATGCAGTGTAAAGCTAATTACGCAGCCATAAAAGTATACCTTGAAGAATATACGAAATTATAAGTCAATGCACACTTATTTCACAATGAACATCTGTTTTTCTGTTATAGTATGCGGCATACCCGCATGTCAGATTTCAATTGGTTGGTGTTTACTTTTGATTTGGGTTCTAATTGGAGCTATGAGATCTCTTGTCCTCAGGTGAATGGTTGTAGGAAATGGATTTGTTGTTTGTTGGCTGCTCAGTTGTCTCAATAATACACTGGTTCGTTGCAAAAATGATTTAATTTAATTCTCACTAAGTTCGTTGATTCAGATTGATTTGTAGCGGTGACCACCTGTTACTAAACTTCCTAACAGAATTCTCTTAATTCTTTATACGGCGAATACTTTGCTATTATAAACTTCTTCTGCTGCTTCTCTCACGCTGGTTGCGTTATTCTTGACTTCCCTACATTTCGGACTTAGAAATCTTTACTACTTCTTCTTCACGCGCACTAACACATCTTTCCCCTCGTAGTATGACTGTTGAAGTGATGTTTCGTCTACTCTGCGATTCAGTTCGTACTTTATTCTGATCCCCACTCTAACTGTTATCACATGACCAAAATAACTCACCCTTCTCCCATTTCTCAAATCTTACATTATTATTGGTTTCTCATTTTATTTCGATTTTTATTTATTGGTTAGCAAAACTCATCGAACTCATTGACGTTACGTCCCACCGTGAGTTGGCTCACGCCTACCCTGGGCTCTTTGTAACGGTATACATCGTTATCGCCTCAGCAAAGTAAATCCTTTTAGGTCTTACGCTTGACCGCATCTTGAAAACCTTATTGTTCCTACACATTTTTGGTTATAGTTCTCAGACATTGAACCTTTCCTTAAACAAAGAGGCTAACGGTCACCTCTTCCTGTCTCCCCGACTTGTGTTCAGATTTTACAGAAATATTTTCTCTCCCTTACATGGATTCTAGCATGTTAGTTGTCTTAAATTATATTCTTCCCATCTTATTCTTAATTAAACCGCTATTTTAATCATTACTCTAATTTCATTCTAATTTCATATTAATATAACAATATTTTATATTAGTTTAGCAAAGCATTTTTATTAATTTATCTTCTTTTTTAATTCTCGTGATTTCAATTAATTCGCCACCTCCTAATCGCTGTCTGATACTGCGGTTACATAATGCCCGTGTGACAAAAATGAAATACCCATTATTTAAATTTTGTCAAACCCCCGTCATGACATTTCCTCCTTATATCTTATAATTTCTCATTCCCTACTTGAAACATTTTTCGGTGGTCACCGTTTCCCTCATCTTCATCAGTGTGTTACTTTATACACATAGAATGGTCAATATGGTACATCATATACATAGAATTATAGATGTGATACATTACGTACATAGACAAGTACACTGTCGTATATGTGGTTATTACCCTATATACAAATAACATTCGTGATACCTCAACTATATATACACTTCACTGAATTATCTTTGTCTCACTTGACATCAACTTGATTTTACCTTATTACATTCCTTAAGTACTACATTAATGTTACTATATTACATTTTACAATATTACATTTTACATTCAATGATTTTTTTTAATATTATTATATTAACTTATTGGGACGTTTCTTTATCTTTCAGTCCTTCACCGTAAGAACATTCGTCCTCACATTATTATAGTTTGCGTAATGATGTCCAAATATGGTTACCTCTACCTGCACTCAGTTGTCTACCTGTAATCAGGTGTTTCGTTTACCTGACAGTAAACATTGGCAGTTCATTGTCCTGTCTTTCCACTTCACTTTTCACTCTAAACTTTCTTTCACTTTGTCACGCCTAAGTCTGTGACCTTTACAATAACAATAAAGCCTTTTGGCACATGAATACATCAGTACTTATACTATATTTACATTTCACAAATTATTTTTAAAGATCTTTCTAACATGTTCATTAGCTGTGGTTAGTCTTATTACATTATCATTTTGTTTGTGCACAGGAATTTTGGAACTTGCAACTCCCACGCAGTGTTTGAATTTCAAACGAAAACGTTACCCGTACTAATTATATAACTTTTACTTGGTATTCTTTACATCTTCGTATATATAATTTCAATCACATTCACACAGGTGATTCTTGGGTCTGCTCTGTACTGTTTACAACGTTTTTTTTTTGACGATATGGCCTTATTAGGGAGATGTTATATCTGCCTATCGGTTTACCATTTCTTGGGTGTATTAGAGCATACGCTCTGTCACCAAATATTTTCTCAATCCGGTATGGGCCTTTCCATAGCATATATAGCTTTTTAGTCTTCTTTCCTAACAAATCTGACTTGTCGAACGATTTCACTAGAACTAAGTCGCCGACCTTTGGTTCCCAATTCTTCTTATACCGCAGTTTCTTTGCGTTTCTTTTCTCTACTTTTTCCATTATTCTTTTAACAGCATTCTGGATCCGTTCTCGATCTGTCTCGGTCGTCACTTGTATACTTTCCGGAACACCCTCTATTATTGGTTCCGGTGTTAAATTCCTATGCAATTGGATAGGAGCATATCCTGTGGTTAGATTGACTGAATTATTGAATATAAACTCAATATAGTTGATGTGGTCTGGCCAGGTAGTCTGTTTCAATGAACAGAGGACTCGGAGATGAACACCTAGGTCTTTCATTACGCGCTCGCTTGGATTAGAGCATGGATGGTACGACGTTGTATTATAGATGCGAATTCCGGCATCCTGAATGGTGTGCACTTATATTTGAATGGGGGAACATCATGTATCTCGAATTCATACTCAAAATCACTATAGGTCCCAGTGTGTTCCGAAAATACATTTCTGTGTTTACATAAAATGTTATAAAAAATCTCTTTTTGGTGGTCGTTAAGTAGGTTCGAGTTTGCTACTGTTTCTCTTATTCTATAGGTCATGTTTACGTTATTTTCGACTACCTGGAAATCATCTGGTAGGGTAATTATCTCCTGTTCACCTGCTTCTGCCTGCCCAAGTCCGTATGACGTCATCTCTAAAAGCCTTTCTTCTCCAGCTATATACTCATCCTTATCATAGTTTCTCATCTCTTCTGCTTCTAATGGATTCATCTTAACTAGCTCCATCCCTCCTATTCGTATAAATTCTACAAAAAATGTTTCTTCATCTATCTCTTTTTCTTCATCTGTCAATCTTATCTCATTTTCTGCTTCCCTTGAGCTAAACGGAACTTTAACTATGACGTCTTTAATTTTGATTTCCAAGCCTTCCATTTGATAATTCAACTTAGCTTGAAGCGCATACAACACGTCATTACCCATAATAATGTCTACAGGTAGCCTATTAATAACAAAACATACAAATTCTATTGTATCCTCCCCAATGGTGACTTTCAAAAGCATTTGTATATTAATCTTTTGTTTGGCGCGACCTACCGCCAGAGTACAATATGCACTTTTCACGGGCAATGTTTGCAATTTCATTCCATTGTTTTTTAAGTGATAAAAGAATGCTTGACTTATAGCTGAAACTGAGGATCCTGAATCTATGGTAATGTGCCATTTTTCTTTGTTTATTATTGCAGCAATACGTGGAGCATCTCTCACTTCTTGCAATTCTGTTAAGTGATTGTTTATTTAAGTACCGTTTACTATTTCTGTTTCTGTTTTATTCTGTACCACCCTACTCAGAGCTGTGTCCCTGTTCAAATTAAGAACTAGCGTGTTCATCCGGGTTCGATGCGAGACGTCTTCTATCGCACCCTGGAGTCGTTTCCCGTCTGCTGTGTCGTATCTGGCCTTTCATCTACCTCGGGCGCCGCGTCCCTCGGTGTGGGTGGAGGAGAACGCACCCATTCTCTTGAGAGAAGTTGATTCCTCTGTCTTACTTCAGGTCTGTCTGTATTGTTCTCTCTACCAGCGTCACGTGGTTGATACTGTCTATTAGCTTCTGGTAGTCGGAACGTCGGTCTTGCATTCCCTCTTCGAAGAAATGGGGGGTGACCCCTATTTCCATTCCTAGTTACATGTACATATCTCATAGGGAAATTATATGAATTTGAATTTGGTGGTCCCTGTCTCCCTCTATTGTTGTTAGGGAATTCCCTCCGGACGTGGGCATCGTATCTTTGACGAGTAGCCATATGGTTTGTGTTAAAATTTCGGGGATTGTGTGCCCTTTCCCCGTCATGATTATTATTATTCCACGGTCTGTGTGGATTTCTCACTGGCATTCGATTCTCATGTCTATTTTGTGAATTTTGCGTCCCAACGCTTTGTAAAGCTGTTAATAATGTAATTGCCTCTCTCAATGTCTGAGGTCTTGCTACCACCATGTGATTTCTAATGTTCTCAGGAAGGTGGGGCGTGAGAAGAGAAATCAGTTCGGCTTCCTGTAATGGAGGTTGTAGATATTTACTTATTTGCGAATATCTCAGGAAATAATCAGTAATAGACTCTCCATTACTACCTTGGTATCGGCCATTTGTTATCTGATTCCTTACTTGGTATTGGACATTGGCGTTCCAATACTTTTCTAGGAAAGCTGTTTTGAACAACTCGTAGCTGCATCCTTCTCCCACAGTTACTCGTAGCCAATTAAGTTCGGCAGATTCTAACGCCCTTTGAACTATTATCATCTTATATTGCTCGGGTACACCTCTGATGACAAAATACTTTTCTAAGTCGGCCAAAAATTGTACTGCGTTGTCATTGCGACAATTAAATTTCGGGAGGGGCAATTCGCTTAGAAAATTCATGTGCACTGGTGGATACATATTTACGTTTTGCATATTTACTTCGCTATTATTGCTGTTTTGAGGAGAGACAGAAGGGGCGCTAACCTGTTCGTTCTGCCTCTCTCCATTGTGTGTATGTATAGAACAATTGGAACTCTCAGGTACCTGCCCTTGCTGTCTCAGCTGTAAGCCAGTTACAGTATCTCTGATTTGAGATATCTCGCTTACTGTTTCCCTTAACATTTGTGTATTTTCTGATTGAATATTTGTTACACGTGCTACCTTTTCTTTTAACTTCTCCATGTCAGCTGCTATACTATTGTTTACAGTGTCAAACCGGTCATTTATCTCCTGTACAAAAGTTACCTGCGTCGTGGTCAGTTCATCTAATCTTATTCTTTCCTTATTAATTTCCTCCCCTATTCTATTTTCTACTCCTGCAACGAGAGATTTGGTAGCTTCTAGGTCACTTCTTATAGTACCTACTTCTCGCTGCAGGGCCTCTTTTACGGTCTGGATTTCCCCTGTTATTCCTTGAATTTTGACAGTGATTCTAGCTTCTGTTTCTTTCCCTTGGCTTGTGATTTGACTTAATTTTTTGTCCATAGCTTTGCTCTGATCTAGTAATTTAGTCTCTAGTGATTTGTCCATAGCTTTGCTCTGATCTAGTAATTTAGCCTCTAGTGATTGGTTCTGTTCTACTAATTTAGCCTCTAGTGATTGGTTCTGTTCTACGAATTTAGCCTCTAGTGATTGGTTCTGTTCTACTAATTTAGTCTCTAGTGATTGGTTCTGTTCTACTAATTTAGCCTCTAGTGATTGACTCTGAATAGTAATTTGCGCCATGAGTTTCTGGAACATTTCTTGTAGATTTTCCATTACCCCAGGATTGTCACTTCTATTTACATTTAAGCTACTTACACCATTTACACCATCATCTACTGATCCTATAACACTGATTTCCATTATCTCTTCATTAACAACTTCCAACTCTTTCTCTGTCTCCATAATTATTTGTTCCCCAGAATTTTCCATTTTAAATTTATTCTGTACGATCTTCTTATTTCTCAAAAGCATTGAACATCCCCTTTAAATTTTCTAATTTCCCTTCCAAAATACTTATTACTAAGACATTACATAGATATTGATCTCACTGAATGATATTACATTTACAAGAAATATAAATTGAGTATGTGTAACTCACAGTTCTGTTGTACGGCTGTGGTGTTTATGTGATGTCTTTACCAATTTTTGTCGTGCTGCTCGTCGTCTAGTAGGCTCAGTTGATGTCGAAAGAACTTGAACTTCTCTCTTGGTTGGGGGAAAATTCTATGTAGTTGTTTTTGCCGTCTTCTTCATAGTCTCTGCTGTCCTCATCGTAGTTGTCGTCGTCGATCTTCTCACTTCTCCTCGTAGTCCTCCTTCGTCGTCGTTCTTCTCACTTCTCCTCGTCGTTGTCGTCGTTACATTTCACCCATTTCCTACAGTTCGAAGCCCCAACGTGTCGGCGCCATTATGCGGCATACCCGCATGTCAGATTTCAATTGGTTGGTGTTTACTTTTGATTTGGGTTCTAATTGGAGCTATGAGATCTCTTGTCCTCAGGTGAATGGTTGTAGGAAATGGATTTGTTGTTTGTTGGCTGCTCAGTTGTCTCAATAATACACTGGTTCGTTGCAAAAATGATTTAATTTAATTCTCACTAAGTTCGTTGATTCAGATTGATTTGTAGCGGTGACCACCTGTTACTAAACTTCCTAACAGAATTCTCTTAATTCTTTATACGGCGAATACTTTGCTATTATAAACTTCTTCTGCTGCTTCTCTCACGCTGGTTGCGTTATTCTTGACTTCCCTACATTTCGGACTTAGAAATCTTTACTACTTCTTCTTCACGCGCACTAACACATCTTTCCCCTCGTAGTATGACTGTTGAAGTGATGTTTCGTCTACTCTGCGATTCAGTTCGTACTTTATTCTGATCCCCACTCTAACTGTTATCACATGACCAAAATAACTCACCCTTCTCCCATTTCTCAAATCTTACATTATTATTGGTTTCTCATTTTATTTCGATTTTTATTTATTGGTTAGCAAAACTCATCGAACTCATTGACGTTACGTCCCACCGTGAGTTGGCTCACGCCTACCCTGGGCTCTTTGTAACGGTATACATCGTTATCGCCTCAGCAAAGTAAATCCTTTTAGGTCTTACGCTTGACCGCATCTTGAAAACCTTATTGTTCCTACACATTTTTGGTTATAGTTCTCAGACATTGAACCTTTCCTTAAACAAAGAGGCTAACGGTCACCTCTTCCTGTCTCCCCGACTTGTGTTCAGATTTTACAGAAATATTTTCTCTCCCTTACATGGATTCTAGCATGTTAGTTGTCTTAAATTATATTCTTCCCATCTTATTCTTAATTAAACCGCTATTTTAATCATTACTCTAATTTCATTCTAATTTCATATTAATATAACAATATTTTATATTAGTTTAGCAAAGTATTTTTATTAATTTATCTTCTTTTTTAATTCTCGTGATTTCAATTAATTCGCCACCTCCTAATCGCTGTCTGATACTGCGGTTACAAGTAGACATATATGAATATTGTATACCTGTCACATAAAATAGAAATATCTCAGTTTAATCTCAATTCTTTTCTATCACTCACAGTTTTCTCACAATGTAACTTCATTACAAACCAGAAAATTATCAGAACATGTTCTAGGAATTAAAGTAAATTAGTGTTACAATATGAACAAAGCTTTTATCGAAGTCTAAACAAGAGAATATCTTCAGTACATAGTCTTATGTGTCCATTTTCTTATATTTCCTTTCTCACTTCCCCATAAACATTGTCTGTATTGCGAGAAGGTATGCTTGAGGTCTTTCTGTCATAACATTATTTATTACTTCTAGATTGGGACCAGTCACTTTATAGCGTCCAGTGTCTCTCTTTTTGCGAGTAACTGATCCTGTATCTTGGAAATGTTTGATGTATCTATTGGCTTTAAAAGACATAAGAATATCAACTTTAATAGACATTTTAATTAATATCAATGACAAAAATTTATATCATATACTGATAAAATGTAAGACGTTTATGTTACAAACAAATGTATGTCAGTTTGACGTTACCTGGACACTTTTGACAACATTACGCTCCGAGGGACTTGTCTGAATGCAGATAGTGTAGCATAAACTCCTCTATACAGCGGTTTAAATTATATTTATATGTCTTACCAATTTTGATGACGGTACGAAGACGCGGTGGTCTGTGTTCATATCCAGGGTAAGCTGGTTGTATTAGTTACGAGCCCAACCACACTCGGAACGCTGTAATTTCCTTACTGTTCCGTAAGAATTACCGCTTCTTCTGTGTAGTGGGTAGTATGATTTCAAGATAGATTCAGCAGTCAACTATGACGTCATTCTTGCTCAATTGGAGGGCGGGAAATAAAGAACACCGTGAAATAATAAACTCCGTGTATTAATACAACCATTTACGACTATTGAACTTGAATTTGCAGGTAAACGTTTTGGCTTTCGTTTTATTATTTCGATTTTATCATCATTCGATCACCTTATTCTCTTTAAAATCTGTTAAAGTTTCGCTTTGAAAACATATCAACACTTTCCGGAATATTGATACCGGAGTTTATAATTGTTTTAAAAAATATAGGGATTTCATTGTGTAACCACTGTCATTACAAAATTTCCGTGAATTAAAATGAATGCCTTATACCATAAGCCGGGGAATAAGACGTTGTTTAGGAAATATCAGATTTTTTTCACGACGTCACTAGCGAATTTTGTGTATCCATGACTGAAAACTTGAAGTACTGAACAAATAACGCTAGCTTTTTAAAATGTATACAGTAGATGCAACTTAGTATAGATATGATACAGCCAACATTTTATCAATTTAATTTGGATAGTCTGGAAATTCTGATGACATTTATTCATTTTTGGTTACGTTGCCTAAAAATGCCCTTGCGACAAAATAATTTAAAATTTTGGTCTAATATTTTAACAATAGGTTCCCAAAACAACCATTTTTAGAATTTACCCTTGGTTTCTCTGTGTTTCTAAGTTTAGGCCCATGAAATTTCTATGAATATGACTTTATTCCCAAATGTTTGTGTTTTGAAGTAAAGAAAGCGTGCTTAAATGCATCTCACAATAAAACCCAGGGCAATTCCTAAAGAGCTACTAGGCTTACCAAGATCAGAACTTAGCGAAGTAGCTTTAGTAGAATTAGGAAAGACAAGAAGAAATAGAATAATTATGGAAAGAATAATAAAATTTTGATATAGGTGTTTGGCCCAAGAAGAAGGGGAAATTATAGAATTATGCATGAGACAGCAAAAAACACAAATAGTTGGTGCGCAGAGATAGGAGGAATTATGGCAAAAGTAGGAATGGGAGATATATGGAGATTAGAGGAAAGAAATACAAGCGATGTGAGTAAATTAGTACAATGTAGAATAGAAGATATAGAAAGATATGAAATATGGAGAAGTCTAGAAAATATGAATCCATTACAGTTTTACAATCAATTAAGAGAAATTAGGGACGAGAAGCATATGTAGGTTACTGCAATAGGTTAGAGAGAGAAGGGTTAGCTTGGATGAGAACAGGAACAATATTCCTAGGAGGGATAAGAGGTAGGGTAAAGGGAATTTGTCAATTGTGTGGGGGAAAAGGAAACATAGAACACTATGTAACAGAATGCGAGGAGGTTGCAATGTGGAGAAAAAAAGGTTTGGGAGGAAAAATGGGAGAAAGTAGAGAAGAGGATAGTAGCTATAAAAATGTTAAATGGAAAGGAGGAAATGAAATGTGTGTAGCGTTTAACGCCCGCTTTTACTACATACGGCACAGCAGGCGATGACACTGATGATACATGAGATGAAGATGGAAAACCGGTGGAATGAGATCGCGGGGGATACCGGAGGTCCCGGAGAAAGCCTGCCCCAGCGACGTGTTGTTCATGACAAATCTCACCTTGCGGTCGCCTGGGATCGAACCCGGGCCTTGGTGAGAGCCAAGCGGTCTAACCACTGAGCCACGGCGCGGCCTTGGGAAAGGAGGAAAAGAAGGTAAGAAGTATTAGTGAGTTCTTACAGAAAGTAAAAGAAAAATTTGCCAGAAATGTAAAGAATATAAGAAAACAAGATGGGAGGGGAATGGGAAGACAGGGATAATTAAGAAACAAGGAGGCATGGAGGTTAAGAGCTACCTGACAGAGTAGAAGACCAGGGTGTCATGTAAGCCAAGGTAGCAACAAGGTAAAGACAAATAAATGTAGCCTAATGTTGTAAATTGTAAAATTTTGGAATATGCAGAATAAATAATTCGTTTATTCAAATAAACCTTCGCTTATTTATATATTCATTTAGAAGCATATCCCCTGCAATACCGTCGCGGCGACGCGCAGAAAAGGTTCGGCGCAGAGAGATAACGGACGGATAGTGTATCACGCAGAAAACCAGCTTAACTAAGCAGATAAACATAGTGCGGGGATAAAAGGCATGGCAAACAGATAAAGAGATAAATGGAACATTCTAGTGACATGTTGATTGCTTTACAGAACATTCGACTTCTTGTTTGTTCCAGATATATCTAGTAATATGAGTTGTGGTATATATAAGGAGGCTGACTCACCAAGGGACAGTTGTAAAGCCAGTCGTAACAGGAATTGTAACAAGAGTTGCAAACAGTTGAGTGAGCTCTTTGTTGTGGACACTGACCTTGGTAGATTGTAATTGTGTATGTGACGTAATGCTGCTACTGTAAGTGTATTTCTACTGAAATAAAGAACATTTTGCAATTCTGCAGGTTGCACTTTTAGTTCTACGAGCCCACAAAGTCACAATACTATAATTTTAAAATGTTGCAATAATTTGCAAAGTCAGAATGTTTCTGCACACACTCCAGTAAAGTAACTGACAGACAACAAATTTTTATTGCTAAGCTTTTAGAAGTCTTTGTTCCTGTAGTTCTAGTAAAGACGTTGCTGAAATTAAAAGATTCGAAGTAGGTTCCTCTTTAGCCCCCGATAGGTATCCAACAAAATGAACGCTAGTCTGACGTGGCATACAAACAAATCGTTACATTTACATAGTTGGGCTGGGAATTAGTCCCGTAAATAAATTTAAGGGTATTGCATAGAGAGTGTTGGATTAAGGGGCTAGGCAACTTAACTACCATCACTCTGCAGCGGATTTACTGCTATGTTCTACAAAACGCAATACACGTAAATCACCTTGGCTACAACGGGATTGAATATGTTCTAAATAGCTGTTTGAATTCCGACTCAGCTTTGTTAGTGCGCCTGCGTGGGACGAGATGTGTCAAGTGCAGTTATTTCGCTTTATTCCTGCATTTTCAATTTCCAATTTATTGCTGTTACTTCACATTCACTTACACACGTTACACTAAAGCAATGTAACATACACGTCATTTGGTTCCTGTAATTTTTCGGGAGTCCAAAACACCATATTATTTACCACACCTGATTTTGTTTCAATGGTAAAAAAAGTAAATAATAAAGAATTCACATTAAAATAATTAAACCAATATAATAAAACGTCAGCGATTTCTAAACTCTATACAAATGGTTACTCTGCTAGTCACTAGATGGCAAGGCACTACAATAATACCGAGCAAGTAGGCTCAGCGGTTTCGTCTGAGGTCCACGTTCGGAAGGCACGGGTTCGATTCCCATGGCCCCACTACTAGACCCATGGTTCGTTCGGGGGCTTTCCCCAGGCGAATGCTGCGTTGGTTAATTTCCTGTCCCATTATCATTTCACCAGCTCTTATCTAGTAGTCTGTTTCAGGGTAGAAGTGTCGGCGGTGCATGGCAGGATCATACATTCTGAGTAAACCCTCCTGTTGGACAGTTGATTTCCCTTTGTGTGTGTAATTTACGTCTTCCAACGTTAATCATTTCGAACGATGAATGGAATGGGCGAAATGATGCTCAAATGCGCCCAGGGCCCATAGAGCTTAGAGTTACCCGGCATTCGTCTCTTTATCCACACATCCACCCACCCCATCCATCCATCCATCCATCTCATCCAATCCCATCCATCCATTTATTTATTTGTGCTACAAGAGAGCTATGCTCCAATTACAGTAGCTACATACATAATAATTTACAAACGTGCTTATATATAATCGAAGACAAGTCACTGGTAGCTGTTTTATCATTCAACATAAAACACAAATAACAATTGTAAATCACAGGCCGTTAATTTCTGTAGATCATTGTTCCTTAAATTGCTTGTAGGTGAAACTATGATCCAGTACTATTTTAGAAGAAAGTTCATTGAATTTGGCACATAACCTTATGCGATGATATTTCTGGATAGGGGAAAGCCCCTTATCCAGGTAAGTCACCCTTACCATGATTCGAGTGAGTGACCTACGTCTGTGCTACGTCACAATATGTAACAATACTGATAAATCTGGAACAATATTTCAGATAATGCTGAATGTTATAACACAACACAAGTTCCAAAAGTAAAGACTGTCTTGTTTTAGTGTAAATAATAATTAAAGTCTATTTAATAAATGCCTGAATATATATTTCGTGTAGAAGACTTCCATTTGTATGCGTAACTATGTCTTGTTCCGATAATGCAGATGTACAAAATGTAGCTCACGTTTATGTTCACATAACAAAAGTAAATGTAATCTCTGTTGTATTTGTGAAACAAAACCGTAATTGATATTGAAAGTCTGAATATGTTCATGACAATTCTTCACTGCAATAACTTACAACAGGTACCGCCATCTCCCCACAGCATTGCGTACTCGATAACCATCACTTCTTTCCGGGCGGACAGTCAATGTAACTAAAAGAAAGTGTTGCGCTTTTCATCTGTTTACAATACCAGGTTAATGATATAGTCACAAAATTTTCTCAAATCAGTCTTTTAGACATCCTTATTTTTGTATCTACTCCAGATTTAATGAAGTGTACACAGAAAATGTGTGATTACTCATTTTGTTGTAATTACCAGAGTGATACAGCAGAGCCAAGTGAAAGTTCGGGATCGAGTACAAGAAAGATTCGTATCCGAAACACTACTATTGGAATCTCCATATCGGCGACCCTGCTTTAGAGTTCGGATCAGACAGCCCTTTATTTGTTTATTTTATATTATTTATTATTCCTTCCACATATATTTATTTATTTACTTATTTATTATCTATTTACTTATTTATTATTTGTTTAGTTATTTATTTACTTATTTCATTACTTATTTATGTATTTATGTATTTATTCATCCATTCACCCATTCACTCATTCATTCATGCATTCACTCATTCATTAAATCATTCATACACTCATTCATTTATTTATTCATCTGTTTATTTATTTATTTATTTATTCATTCATTCGTTCGTTCCTCCGTTCGTTCGTTCGTTCATTCATATCGAACGTATTGCAGGTGTTAACTCGTATTAGTTGGGTTTTAATCATTAGATCACGTACACATTCGCACTCTCATTCATACTTCCAGACTCTGGGGAAGATGAGGAATTATCTTGGACGGAGAAAAATCCCCAACCTCACCGCCAGGAATCGAACACGGGACTCCTCGTATACTCTCCAATAGTGAACATTCGACATATTCCATGTCGATGGGAGACATTCCTAGTCAACAGCTAGGGCAGTGGGATGTTCTAAACTGGAGGAAATGGCAAATTCAACTAACAGATGACCTGAAAGCGAGAACAAGGTACTAGATGCTACTAATCTTTTGCTCATTAGAAACAAAACTCCAATGCAAAGAAACTCATTTGCTTTCACCCAAATATCCTGATATTCATGAAACCTAGGTAGCTAGAAATAGAATTTATTCACCGCTCTACCGAATGACAGTCACGAAGAGAACGTCACAGAAGGTCCTACTTGGGTTTATCACTCGGATGATGCACCTAAACTGGGCAACATTGCTAGCGTACTGTTTGCCTTCAAATGCATCAAATAATGAGTTTCGCTAATTCCGTAAGTAAAAATATATAAGTTGGCAAAATAAAAGCAAAGGTACTAACGACTAGCAACTTGGAAATTAAGGTATTGATTAAATCTATCGTAAGCCTTTTTATCTCCTTTTTGTTGGCTAAACGTGAGACACTCAGTCGGAAAATAAGATGAAATTGAGAAAAGGAATGCCTTAATTGCGAGTTTGTCATTAATTAAAACAGCATTTGGCTCAACACATACTAATGACGCAAGAGGCATGTATAAACGTTAATGCAAGGCAAAAATATACTCGTTCTTGCATATTTCACCAAGCAACATGGAGACTTTGGTGGTAACTGAGGGGAACCTCGAAGAAAACTTTGCCGCACCTACTGTAATAAATGGCAAGAGACTGAACACAAGATATCACAATTACCTTCTACTGCAATCTGTCAGTGATTCAAAACAGTATTGTGACTTTGTGGGTTCGTGAAATAAAAAGTCCAATTACACCACTCCAAAATGTGCTTTATTTCCACCGACTTACAGTTTAACTCTTGCCAATTACACAAAGTTACGTAATACACCAATTACGATTCACCAGTCCGTCCGTTACCGTTCCGATGCACGTACACAATTCCACACAGTCTTCTCGTTGCACAATCCTTTCGTTCATTAACACGTCACTGACTAACACTGCCTTCTTACACCAAGAACTGTCCTCACTCACACACTAACCAACTGACTGACTCACTCACTGACTAGCTGCAGCCCTTTTTATAAGCATCTCGCCGTCTTCTAGACGTTTCCAGATGATGAAAGATCCCGTAATTTCTGGAACCAGGTGGAAGAGAAACAGACCGCACAATTATTTTTCTTTCCCCAGTCGTCCCTGTCACCACTATAAGACAAACGAGGGGAGGGCGTAGCTAACATTGACCTCCCCCGTCTTCCGCTCCCAGCTGCTTTACAGGGTGTTCCAACGGTCGCGTTACACTGCTCCCTCCTCAAAGCTGTTCGCCCCGAACAGCCCCATCGTAGCGGGCGAGGCGGTCCAGGTGTACCACCAGCATCTGCTCGGAGTCTCAGCCAGAAGTAGCGCTGCCGTAGTTTGTGAATCATTCGGTTCGCTCCCAGGTGTCCTCCTGAAGTACCGGCGTGCACTTCCTCCAAGACTTCCGGGGCCTTACTCCGGGGAAGTACCAACTGTCCTCTCTGCGCCTTCCCATCGGGTGACTCCCATACCCGGAACAGCACGCCCTCTCTGGTCTTCAACGAGTCCCATTGGGCCCAGTGCGACTTGTAGGTGGCGCTCCTCGGTGCGATGTCCTCCCAGGTTGGTCTCGTCCCTGCGTCCACTTCCCTCAAGAGTGGCCCCAAGTCTGCGTCCGCCAGCTGCTCCCTCCTCAGGCCTGCGCTATCCCAGCCTTCAGCAGGCACTGCCACAACTACTCGGACTGCTGCGGCACGCTCCTTCTCTTCCACTCTTGTGCGCTCATGGCCGTCCGGGAACTGCGGTAGGACACCTCCAATGTAATGGTCGCTAGCGTCGGTGTCCACAATGAAGGCGCCACCCGGTTGTGGGAAACCCAAAATTGGAGCACTGCACAGAGTCCCCTTCGGGTGCTGGAAAGCGTCTTCGGCGTCCTCCGTCCACACATAAGGCCGGTTTTCCTCCGTCAGGCGGGTGAGGGGTTTTGCGATGTTGTCGGCCTTTTCCTCTAAATCATTAAGGTGGTCGTCTACTTGACCCTTCCGTTTGCCCAGGTTCGCGACGTCATCCCTCACGCCGGCCAACCGTTCCTCAAACTTGGCGGCGAGAGCCTCGTTCGCCACCTTCATTTCGGTAGCCAGACCGTCATTCGCTGCTCTCATTTCCGTGGTTAACTCGGCCTTCATTTGTTCCATCTTCTCGGTGATGTTGCCCCTAGCCGTCCTGATTAGTTTCAGTTCCGCGGCCAGGTTATTTCTAGTCTCCAGTATCTCTGTTAGTTCCGCTAAAATCTTTTCTAATGCTGCCTCCATCGTTGTAATGTTCGGTGATGTTGTTTTCCCGCTTACTGACACCAGTGTGACTTTGTGGGTTCGTGAAATAAAAAGTCCAATTACACCACTCCAAAATGTGCTTTATTTCCACCGACTTACAGTTTAACTCTTGCCAATTACACAAAGTTACGTAATACACCAATTACGATTCACCAGTCCGTCCGTTACCGTTCCGATGCACGTACACAATTCCACACAGTCTTCTCGTTGCACAATCCTTTCGTTCATTAACACGTCACTGACTAACACTGCCTTCTTACACCAAGAACTGTCCTCACTCACACACTAACCAACTGACTGACTCACTCACTGACTAGCTGCAGCCCTTTTTATAAGCATCTCGCCGTCTTCTAGACGTTTCCAGATGATGAAAGATCCCGTAATTTCTGGAACCAGGTGGAAGAGAAACAGACCGCACAATTATTTTTCTTTCCCCAGTCGTCCCTGTCACCACTATAAGACAAACGAGGGGAGGGCGTAGCTAACATTGACCTCCCCCGTCTTCCGCTCCCAGCTGCTTTACAGGGTGTTCCAACGGTCGCGTTACAGTATCCTAAATTTCGACATGCTGTCTGTACATAAATCGAGATTATACACGGTGTTCATTTTTATCTGTGATTTTACCAAGCAAAATTTGACATTATAAATAGCATCGCTGATAAAGCGAGTTTATATACGATTCCCCTAGCGGCTTGCGGTCCTATTTGATGTGCTGACAGCAACTTTGAGGCCTCGCTCTCCCGGCAGGTAAAAGCACTATTTGAGAGGAGGGTTTGCACGCGTATTATAAAGGTGCGTAATTCCACCTGGTGCGTTGATACGATAACTGCTTTTAAAAAACTATATATTGCAATGCAATGCAATGTAAAGCTAATTACGCAGCCATAAAAGTATACCATGAAGAATATACGAAATGATAAGTCAATGAACACTTATTTCACAATGAACATCTGTTTTTCTGTTAAAGTAGACATATATGAATATTGTATACCTGTCACATAAAATAGAAATATTTCAATTGGATCTCAATTCTTTTCTATCACTCACAGTTTTCTCACAATGTAACTGCATTACAAACCAGAAAATTAGCAGAACATGTTCTAGGAATTAAAATAAATTAGTGTTACAATATGTACAAAGCTTTTATCCAAGTCTAAACAGTACATAGTCTTATGTGTCCATTTTCTTATATTTCCTTTCTCTCTTCCCCTTAAACACTGTCTGTATTGCGAGAAGGTATACTTGAGGCCTTCCTGTCATAACATTATTTATTGCTTCTAGATTGGGATAGTCACTTTATAGCGTCCAGTGTCTCTCTTTTTGCGAGTAACTGATCCTGTATCTGGGAAATGTTTGATGTATCTATTGGCTTTAAAAGACATAAGGATATCAACATTAATAGACATTTTAATTAATGTCAATGACAGAGATTTATATCATATATTGATAAAACGTAAGACGTTTATGTTACAAACAAAAGTATGTCAGTTTGACGTTACCTGGACACTTTTGACAACATTACGCTCCGAGGGACTTGTCTGAATGCCGGATAGTGTAGCATAAACTCCTCTATACAGCGGTTTAAATTATATTTATATGTCTTACCAATTTTGATGACGGTACGAAGACGCGGTGGTCTGTGTTCATATCCAGGGTAAGCTGGTTGTATTAGTTACGAGCCCAACCACACTCGGAACGCTGTAATTTCCTTACTGTTCCGTAAGAATTACCGCTTCATCTGTGTAGTGGGTAGTATGATTTCAAGATAGATTCAGCAGTCAACTATGACGTCATTCTTGCTCAATTGGAGGGCGGGAAATAAAGAACACCGTGAAATAATGAACTCCGTGTATTAATACAACCATTTACGACTATTGAACTTGAATTTTCAGGTAAACGTTTTGGCTTTCGTTTTATTATTTCGATTTTATCATCATTCGATCACCTTATTCTCTTTAAAATCTGTTAAAGCTTCGCTTTGAAAATATATCAACACTTTCCAGGATATTGATACCGGAGTTTATAATTGTTTTAAAAAATATAGGGATTTCATTGTGTAGCCACTGTCATTACAAAATTTCCGTGAATTAAAATGAATGCCTTATACCATAAGCCGGGGAATAAGACGTTGTTTAGGAAATATCAGATTTTTTTCACGACGTCACTAGCGAATTTTGTGTATCCATGACTGAAAACTTGAAGTACTGAACAAATAACGCTAGCTTTTTAAAATGTATACAGTAGATGACACTTAGTGTAGATGTGATACAGCCAACATTTTATCAATTTAATTTGGATAGTCTGGAAATTATGATGACATTTATTCATTTTTGGTTACGTTACCTAAAATGCCCTTGCGACAAAATAACTTAAAATTTTGGTCTAATATTTTAACAATAGGTTCCCAAAATGACCATTTTTAGAATTTACCCTAGGGTTCTCTGTGTTTCTAAGTTTAGGCCCCAGAAATTTCTATGAATATGACTTTATTCCCAAATGTTTGTGTTTTGAAGTAAAGAAAGCGTGCTTAAATGCATCTCACAATAAACCCCAGGGCAATTCCTAAAGAGCTACTAGGCTTACCAAGATCAGAACATAGCGAAGTAGCTTTAGTAGAATTAGGAAAGACAAGAAGAAATAGAATAATAATGGAAAGAATAATAAAATTTTGATATAGGTGTTTGGCCCAAGAAGAAGGGGAAATTATAGAATTATACATGAGACAGCAAAGAACTCAAATAGTTGGTGGGCAGAGATAGGAGGAATTATGGCAAAAATTGGAATGGGAGATACATGGATATTAGAGGAAAGGAGTACAAGCGATGTGGGTAAATTAATAAAATGCAGAATACAAGATATAGAAAGATAGGAAATATGGAGAAGTCTAGAAAATATGATACCATTACAGTTTTAGAATCAAATAAAGAGAAATTCGGGACGAGAAGCATATGTAGATTACTGCAATAAGCAAGAGAGAGAAGTGTTAGCATGGATGAGAACAGGAACAATATTCCTAAGAGGGATAAGAGGTAGGGTAAAGGGAATTTGTGAATTGTGTGGGGGAAAAGGAAACAAAGAAAACTATGTAACAGAATGCGAGGAGGTTGCAATGTGGAGAAAAAAGGTTTGGGAGAAAAATGGGAGAAAGTAGAGAAGAGGATAGTAGCTATAAAACTGTTAACGGGAAAGGAGGAAATTAAATGTGTAGTGTTTAACGCCCGCTTTTACTACATACGGCACAGCAGGCGATGACACTGATGATACATGAGATGAAGATGGAAAACCGGTGGAATGAGATGGCGGGGGAAACCGGAGGTCCCGGAGAAAGCCTGCCCCAGCGACGTGTTGTTCATGACAAATCTCACCTTGCGGTCGCCTGGGATCGAACCCGGGCCTTGGTGAGAGCCAAGCGGTCTAACCACTGAGCCACGGCGCGGCCTTGTGAAAGGAGGGAAAGAAGGTAAGAAGTATTAGTGAGTTCTTACAGAAAGTAAAAGAAAAATTTGCCAGAAATGTAAAGAATATAAGAAAAAAAGATGGGAGGGGAATGGGAAGAAAGGGACTAATTAAGTAACAGGGAGGCATGGAGGTTAAGAGCTACCTGACAGAGTAGAAGACCAGGGTGTCATGTAAGCCAAGGTAGCAACAAGGTAAAGACAAATAAATGTAGCCTAAAGTTGTAAATTGTAAAATTTTGGAATATGCACAATAAATAATTCGTTTATTCAAATAAACCTTCGCTTATTTACATACTCATTTAGAAGCATATCCCCTTCAATACTGTCGCGGCGACGCGCAGAAAAGGTTCGCCGCAGAGAGATAACGGACGGATAGTGTATCACGGAGAAAACCAGCTTAACTAAGCAGATAAACATAGTGCGGGGATAAAAGGCATGGCAAACAAATAAAGAGATAAATGGAACATTCTAGTGACATGTTGATTGTTTTACAGAACATTCGATTTCTTGTTTGTTCCAGATATATCTAGTAATATGAGTTGTGGTATATATAAGCAAGCTGAGACTCGCCAAGGGACAGTTGTAAAGCCAGTCGTAACAGGAATTGTAACAAGAGTTGCAAACAGTTGAGTGAGCTCCTTGTTGTGGACACTGACCTTGGTAGATTGTAATTGTGTATGTGACGTAATGCTGCTACTGTAAGTGTATTTCTACTGAAATAAAGAACATTTTGAATTTCTGCAAGTTGCACTTTTAGTTCTACGAGCCCACAAAGTCACAATATTATAATTTTAAAATGTTGCAATAATTTGCAAAGTCAGAATGTTTCTGCACACACTCCAGTAAAGTAACTGACAGACAACAAATTTTTATTGCTAAGCTTTTAGAAATCTTTGTTCCTGTAGTTCTAGTAAAGACGTTGGTGAAATTAAAAGATACGAAGTAGGTTCCTCTTTAGCCCCCGATAGGTATCCAACAAAATGAACGCTAGTCTGACGTGGCATACAAACAAATCGTTACATTTACATAGCTGGGCTGGGAATTAGTCCCGTAAATAAATTTAAGGGTATTGCATAGAGAGTGTTGGATTAAGGGGCTAGGCAACTTAACTACCATCACTCTGCAGCGGATTTACTGCTATGTTCTACAAAACGCAATACACGTAAATCACCTTGGCTACAACAGGATTGAATATGTTCTAAATAGCTGTTTGAATTCCGACTCAGCTTTGTCAGTGCGCCTGCGTGGGACGAGATGTGTCAAGTGCAGTTATTTCGCTTTATTCCTGCATTTTCAATTTCCAATTTATTGCTGTTACTTCACATTCACTTACACACGTTACACTAAAGCAATGTAACATACACGTCATTTGGTTCCTGTAATTTTTCGGGAGTCCAAAACACCATATTATTTACCACACCTGATTTTGTTTCAATGGTAAAAAAAGTAAATAATAAAGAATTCACATTAAAATAATTAAACCAATATAATAAAACGTCAGCGATTTCTAAACTCTATACAAATGATTAGTCTGCTAGTCACTAGATGGCAAGGCACTACAATAATACCGAGCAAGTAGGCTCAGCGGTTTCGTCTGAGGTCCACGTTCGGAAGGCACGGGTTCGATTCCCATGGCCACACTACTAGACCCATGGTTCGTTCGGGGGCTTTCCCCAGGCGAATGCTGGGTTGGTTAATTTCCTGTCCCATTATCATTTCACCAGCTCTTATCTAGTAGTCTGTTTCAGGGTAGAAGTTCTGAGTAAACCCTCCTCTTGGACAGTTGATTTTCCTTTGTGTGTGTGTGTAATTTACGTCTTCCAACGTTTATCATTTCGAACGATGAATGGAATGGGCGAAATGATGCTCAAATGTGCCCAGGGCCTATAGAGCTTAGAGTTACCCGGCATTCGTCTCTTTACCCACACATCCACCCACCCCATCCATCCATCCCATCCCATCCAATCCCATCCATCCATTTATTTATTTGTGCTACAAGAGAGCTATGCTCCAATTACAGTAGCTACATACATAATAATTTAAAACGTGCTTACATATAATCGAAGACAAGACATTGGTAGCTGTGTTATCATTCAACATAAAACATAAATAACACAATTGTAAATCACAGGCCGTTGATTTCTGTAGATCATTGTTCCTTAAATTGCTTGTAGGCGAAACTATGATCCAGTTCTATTTTAGAAGAAAGTTCATTGAACTTGGCACATAACCTTAAAATGGAGGTATTTTTATGCGATGATGTTTCTGGATAGGGGAAAGCCCCTTATCCAGGTAACTCACCCGTACCAAGATTCGAACTCGGGACCTCTTCAGCGTGAGACAGACACGCTACCAGCCCGCTCCGGCAGCGTGGATGGTAGCGTGTCTGCCTCTCGTTCAAGAGGTCCCGAGTTCGAATCTCGGTCTGGTGTGAGTCATCCGGATAAGGCTTTTTTCCTGAGTTTTCCCTTTATCCTCAAAAACAAATGTTGGGTAACTCTAAGCTCTATGGACCCTGGGCTCATTTGAGCATCATTTCAGCCCTTCAACTTACCGTCCGATATGACTTAACGTTGGAGGACGTACATTACCAAATATGAAAAAGACACGCTATCATCTACGCAACCCAGGCGGGCATTGCCAGTCTCCGAACCCATGTCCCAAGGTGGGACTGTTCCCGAACCACAGCACAATGGGATGTCCGTTATTCTGGCTTGCCGGGGAAGGTTTCCATTTAAGTAAAATGTAGGGACCCTGCACTCTTTGGGATGGCCGCCCTCTGTTTCCTCTCGCCTCACCCTTCCTCACCGCTGACGACCCACATCACTCCCATTATTGCATCTTGATATTGCGACAATCTTGCAATGATGGTAAACATTAGGATGCCACGTGGTGAGGTCACACCTCAGGTCTAATAATTCAGAGCTAAGTATACTCAGGAGAGGTTGGGATTTCTATATAAAGGTTCAATTGTATTAGAAATACTGAAATTACAATTTAGACGTGAAAGGTTTACTACAATAATAGGAAATACACAATTGGCTACATGGCCGTTAGCTTACAGAGTGCGGACCTAGGTCCGTCTTTAACCCAAGCTGGCACACAGGAGAGACAGGAAGCCTCTTACTGGCTTCATCAGAGGCAGGAGAGATCAGCCTGCCTCGGTAGCGTGGTGGTAGCGTGTCTGCCTCACGTTCAAAAGGTCCCGAGTTCGAATCTCGGTCAGGGTGAGTTACCTGGATAGGGTTTTTTCCGGGGTTTTCCCCTTATCCTGAAAGATAAATGTCGGGTAACTAAGATCTATGGACCTGGACTCATTTAAGCATCATTTCACCCATTCCATTCATCGTCCCATATGACTTAACGTTGGAGGTCGTAAATTACAAAAAAGGAGAGATCCCGTGACATGACGTCACACGCAGAACTATAGCCAAATTGATTACTTACAACACACTATTTGTACTAAACTAAGCAGTCACTTGTAACAATATTACCAACGATCACTAATCAAACCATTGAAGTTTCTAGTGAAGCCATTCATTCGTATTCATTGTTCTTCTTCGGTGTTCTTTGTAGAGCACATATATTAGAAGCTAGACTCCCTATTGAAACAATTGCACAGAGTTATTAGCAGGCATGAAACTGTTCTATTGTAGCTATACCATGAGTTATTGTGGTCAGCAGTGCAGAGAGAGCACACGAATGTAACAACGCAATGCTCACCCTCAGAAATGTTTCAAGAATAAAGTCTGCACTTATGTATTTCGGTTAGATAATTGGTCCATCAAGAGACAATTTTTACATATATAATTAATTGATGAATAATAAATATGCTCCTTTTGCACTTAAAATTATAAACATGTATTCTTAAATCAAAATCTTTCCTTTGTGTGTACAGTGAAAGGGATCACGAGATGAGAGATGATGTGAAATGATGGAGATGAAATGGAGGGACAGGAAATCCGGGGGTTGTAATTAACCTACCCAGCATTTGCCTGGCGATCCAGAAAAACCTCCGTAAAAACCCATGGGGCAGCTAGATTGGCCACGGGAATCGAATCCGGGCCTCCCGAAAGCGGGCCACAGACGAAATCGTCTGAGCCAACCCCGCACGGATGTCTCGCACC